>VZRS01000261.1:0-31732 GCA_013398055.1 Ifrita kowaldi | reverse complement strand
CACCGGCACCGGCACCGGGACTGCGCTCGGCTTCGCACGGCACGGCACGGCACGGGCTCACCATGATCGTGTGTCCCCAGAGCGTGGAGCACCCCCGAGGAAGCCGATGCCAACGGCTACCGGGGCAGGTAGGACCCGCCCCGCCGCCACCACCGGAGCCCGTACCGGAGCACCGGGCTTCGCCCTGCTCGTCGCCACCGGGGCGGCACGGCTGCGGCACCAGCAGGCCGGGACATTGCCGCTGCCCGCTGGCGGTGCGCGGGGCCGGCGAGGCTGCGCTCTCACGATGCCGCGCCCGGCGGCTTGGTCTTGGTCCTGGTCCTGCTCCCGGTGCTGGTGCCGGTCCCGGTGCGGCGGCGCCGTCCCCGTCCCCTTTGTGCGGGATGCGGGAGGCGCCGTGGCTCCATCACTGCCAATCAAAGTTGTTTTTCTCTCTCCGCCTGCACTGCCCGCGCCGCTCACCGGGGGCGCTGCCGCCGCCGCCGCCCGCACAATGGGGCTCCGGGTACCGGCCCCGGGTACCGGCCGCCGCCACCGCCGCAGGGGCCCCTGCCGCGGGCACTCGTACTTCCCCCTCCTTTCGAAAACCCGGGCAGAGGGGCCGGGCGAGAGGTGCCGCCGCGGCACCGTCTCCAGCGAACGTTACCGGAGGAGCCACCGGTACCGACGGAGCAGCGGTCTCGCCGGGCGAAGGGATGGAGCCCCGGCCGGGCGGGGAGCGCGGCGGGGTCCGCCGACCCCTCCTCCCGCGCATCCCGGCGCTGTCCGGGCTCCTTCAGCCTCCTGCCTTCTTTATGTGCTCACGGCTGCCGGCCGGGAGCGCCGGGGCACCGTTTCCCCGGCGGCTCCGCCGGGCGGGGAGGGGGCGAGGTTGGTGGTGGGCGGGCAGTAGAGATGCCTGTTAGAGTTCAGGGGGCTCGGACACACGAAAATTCCCCTGGGGAGGGACGCGATGCTCCCACAGCCCGGGAGTGCAAGTGGATGCAGGAGAGGAGGAGAAGGGCTGTGGCCGAGGAGGGTGAGGAAGGTGGCACTGGGGGCAATGCGAGAGGTTGGGGAGGCAGAACTGAGGGAATGTGGCAGGTGGTGCCGGTGGGAGCTATCCTGGGCTGAGCTGGTGCTTTTGGGAGTGGGCAGGGTAGCCTGGCCTGGGGCTGAGAGCCAAGGAGGTGGCTGTTCTGCACCTTCATGCCCCCCGTCCTTAATCCTCTCCTTCCAAGACATATCTGCCTGGTTGCTTGCTCCATCATCACCTGGACAAGCAGAGTGAGGAAAGCTGGCAGCACCAAAGGCTGAGCCAGGGGCTGGTTGCACACCTCCTTACTGGGGACCCGGAGGGAGTGGAAGGGCCCCTGGCTCCTCCACCTGAGCCCACCAGGAGGAGAATACCAGTGGCCCTTTGGGTGTCCTCAGGGCATCTCATTTCCCCAGGCAGAGGGACTTTGTAGGGGGCTTTTGCAGATCAATTTTGTCTTTCATCTTCTCCTGTGGAACAGAGAAGCTGGTGCTTTTCATCTCTTTTTATTTTAATTTGAGTTTTGGGTTTTTGTGGACCCCTTTTACCAGAGGAAGTGAAGAGGACACTCCAAATGTCATTGAGTAAATCTCTTGACACCCGAGCGATGGTGTTTCCACCAGAAGTGCAGGATGGTGGAAAGTAGCCAGAGCTGCTTCCTGCACTGGCTATGTGGGTGAATCTGCTCTGTGCTGCCACACAGCTCATCCCTGCTCTGTCTCCCCCTCACCCTGGGCTGCTCTGCCATGCATCCTGTGGCTTTAGTGGTTTGCAGAAGTGCTCCTGGTTTTCTGCTGTGCCACCATCGTTTCCACGCTCCAGTCACCAGCCTTTGGGTGACTGCACTGGAGAGACAGTTGGAAGGAACAAGACAGTGGTGTCAGCAGGACCAGAATTTCCCAGGAGAGATTTCAGTTCAAGCCTGGGAGAAGAGATGCATCCTTTGTACCCAAGGATGCTGCCTGTGCTCCCACATGCGAGCAGGAGCTGTGACTTTCTGTGTGACAAGGGTTAGCACCTGCTGTACCCAAACCTCAGGGTGGGCAGGCTGCAGGTGCAGACCCTGCTGTCGGGTGGGAATTGTGGCAACACGGTTGTTGGAGCACAGCAGCCGCCTAGGCACCTTTCCAACATCCCTCTGTCCCACCACCCTCTTGGGAGGGGCTGGAGCTGTGCTCGACTGGGGCCCTGGTGCAAGGCTGGGGTGGGCACTGCAGGGGGTGTGTGGGCCCCTCTTGCTGAGCTGCCCATCTGTGTTTTCTCTGGTGGGCACACCCAGTAACAGCTGTGCCCTGTGCTGCAGGGCCGGCTCCCATGCTGTCTGCAACATGTGGGGAGCTCTTCTGCGTGCTCCTGATCACATGGAAGGTACCAGGACATGGTTTGCCTCTTGGCTTGCCAGGGCAGGAGCCTGGGAGCCCCTCTGCTGTCTCCACAGCTCTCTCCTATCTTGGTACTAGGCAGGAGGGCTTCATGCTGGCAGTAAGGCAGATGGGCAGCTCCATTCTGGAATGTATTTCGTGTCATGTTTCTCCTGATCTGTTCTTGCACCAGTACAAGAAACATCATTCCTAGTTTCCCGTTTGCTTCCTCTCACCACGCAATGCCTTCTCCCAGACAGAGACCAACCTGTGTGTCTTGCTACCCGTCCCGCTACCTGTGGCACTGAGCAGTTCTCTGCCTAATAGCCATGACTATCCCTCTGGCAGCACCAAGCTGGAAGAGGGGATCTCAGCTCCTTGCAGAGCTCAGGCTTGGCTGGGGCATGCTGCTGCAGCAGGGGCTGCTCTGGGGAGAGCTAAGCAGAGCGTGTTTCTTGCAGGTAGTGAAGATGTCCAGCAGCGACCCTGACTGCCCCCAGTTCCTCTTTGTGAAGGTGCTGGCGAGCCGGGGGCGGCTGGAGGCGGTGACCCAGCAGATGGGCTACCACCCACAGTACCTCGACAGCTTCCTCAAGACGCAGCACTACCTGATGCACATGGATGGCCCACTGCCCTTTGACTGCCGGCACTACATCGCCATCATGGTGAGCCCTGCTGGGAGCTGCCAGAGGGGACAGGGGGCTCTGCTCAGCCCTGTGAGGCTCTCCTCAACCTCCAACAGACAGCCTATGCCCCGGGCTTCTTGTCAGGGGCCAAAATCATGATGTCCTGGAGGCTGAGAGAGAGGTGGGTGTGGGATGCCTGTCCTGCTGGGGCAGTGCATGGATGCTGATGTGCTGCTCTTGCAGGCAGCTGCCCGGCACCAGTGCCGGTACCTGGTGAACCTGCACGTGCTGCAGTTCCTGCGGGCAGGGGGTGACCCCCAGTGGCTGCGCGGCCTCGAATTCATCCCCCCCAAACTCCGCAACCTCAACGAGATCAACAAGATCCTGGCACACCGGCCATGGCTCATCACCAAGGAGCACATTGAGGTACTGGGAACGGCTATCAGTCAGGGACCAGGATGGCAGTGGGGATAGCAGCATCCGCAGGGGCTGCCAGCATCCTGCCGACCTGCCTGTGTCACATTGCCGGTCTGTCCATGTTCTGCAGAAGCTGCTGAAGATCAGTGAGTGGAGCTGGTCGCTGGCGGAGCTGGTGCACGCTGTCGTCCTCCTGGCACACTGCCATGCACTTGCCAGCTTTGTCTTCGGCTGTGGCTGTGAGCAGGATGAGGGGCTGGGTGGCCAAGGCTCGCTGAAGCCATTGTCACTTGGGAACCAGTGCTTCTGCGAAGCCACCGCCGGCAACAGCTGCAGCCAGGAGCTGCTGCGCATCAACCGCAAGCGGGTGAGCCCCCCGAGGGTGGGTCTGCAGGGGATGGGGGGTGCCGCTGGGACCACTGCCCTCACCCCAAAGCCTGTGTCTGTACAGTCCCTGGACTCCTGCATGGAGCTGGATTCCCTCCGGGAACGCATGCAGCGGATCCATGTGGAGACTGAGGGCAGGGACGAGATGAGGCTGCTGCAGCAGGACCGGGAGGAAGGTGAGGGCCAGGGAGCAGACGGTGTGCAGGGTGGGAGTTCATGTGGCACACCTGGGTGTTTGTTGCTCCCTCATGCCTTACATTTTCCATGATGTGTGGTTCAGAGGGGCTCATGGAATGCATGTTAGGGCACAGCAAGGGCTGGCTTTTGATGCCAGATGTGGCTGGGAACAGGGCAGCTGAGCACTGCTCTGACCCGTCTGCAGGGCTCTCCCCTTTTGCAGATACTGACGGGGAAGTCACCGGTGCCACCAACCTCGCATGCTACATGCAGGACCCTGACTTTGGATACCAGGACTTTGCCCGGCGCGACGAGGATCAGACGCAGGTATTCAGAGTCCAGGTAAGACTCCTGCTCTCTTGGTGGGGCCACTGCCTCTCCACTCCTCTCCTCTCTTTTCCTCATGGGCAGTAAATAGTTGCAGAGTTGCCCATGCAGACTGTCCCTGCCCCACTGGGGTTGGGACGAGGGAGGTGACTTCTGTCCCCAAGGGTTGATGATTTTTTTCACATGGCCCTCGTGGAGGCGAGGGTCAAAATCATTCAAAAGCTGCCTGATAAGAGATGTTGTGGTTTGGGCAAAGCCACCCCCAGAGCATAGTCACTGAATTCTGCTGCTTCCCAAGGTCTCCAGCTCTTCCTCCTGGGAACATGCTCCAAGCTCCTTTTTGCTGTTGCAAAATGCTCTTGCTGTACTCAACAGGATTACTCCTGGGAAGACCATGGCTTCTCACTGGTCAACCGGCTCTACTCTGACATTGGGCATCTCCTGGATGAGAAGTTTAGGATGGTGGATGGTCTGCAAAGCAGTGCCATGGCCAAGCGGCAGGGCTGTGAACCCTCTGTTTTCAAGCGGGGCATCTGGAACTACATCCACTGCATGTTTGGCATTAGGTAGGGAAACCAACCTCACGGTCCAGGGGAGAAAACTGAGCTGATCCAGGTGGGAGGAGGGTAGGGCATTCAGTCTGTCACGCAGATGAGCATGGAGAAGGGACAGAGGTGAATCACCTGCCTGGATGTTGGGACAGGCAGGGAAGAAACACTGAGCTGCTCTGGCCAGGGCAGGGGAGCTTTGGGGACAAGGTTTCAGTGCCTGATGGCCATTGCCTTGTGTCCCCCTGCCCTGTGGCTGTGCCATGCCCCAGGCAGACCACAGGCAAGGTGCTGGCTGTGACTCGCCCCTGTGCTCCCCACAGGTACGATGATTATGACTATGCAGAAGTGAATCAGCTCCTGGAGCGAATGCTCAAAGTTTACATTAAAACTGTAACCTGCTACCCAGAGAAGACAAACTCAGAAATGTTTGACAGGTTCTGGAAGCAGTTCAAGCACAGTGAAAAGGTGGGATAGCCGGCCCCTGGCTCTGACTGGCTGCGGTGGGGCTGGGAGTGGGCAGGGGCTGCAATCTGGGGTGCTTTGGGGAGTGTATGGGAGAACTTTGAGCCACCAAACCAGTCTGAGGCAGGTGAAGGGGAACGGAAACTGGCTGTTTGTAAGGAGTTGGGCTTGGTGTGGCATGGGGCTGCCCACTGTGATGAGCCAGGGGCACCAGCAGCACAGGCATCTCCAAGGTCATTACCCCAGTGGTGAGTGCTTCCTGATGAGCCCTCTGTCGAGCTGTAACTCACAGGAGTGGCTGCTGTGGGTGTCAGGGACTGTGCCGCTGCCAGCCTGGAATGCTGATGCCAAGTATGCAGGGGACTCCCTGGCATGCAGTTCTGGGAAGCAGCCACAGCCTACAGGACTGGGAGGAGAAGGAAAGGGGAGCTGCCTGAGCTGGAAAAGTTGGTGGCATTTTGATGACAAAAGACTCACTTGCCCAGGTGGGCAGTTGCTTGCACCGCTGAGCACAGCACACTTCAGCTGCCCGAGCCTCTCTTGCTGTTCCCCCAGGTCCACGTGAACCTGCTCATCCTGGAAGCCCGGATGCAGGCAGAGCTGCTGTACGCGTTGCAGGCCATCACCCAGTACATGATCTCCTAGATGGTGGGAGCTGCGCTGCGGCAGGGCCGGGCAGCCTCCTCTCTCCCTGAACTCGTGCGGAACCCGTCATGCTGGGACCGACGGCGAGGGATTTCTTGATTTAGTTTACTTGACTGTCTTGTTCCTTTTTGTTGGTCCCCCCCCGCCTTGTGGGGGTCACTGAGTGGCCCTGTTACGTGCAATTACCAAACTGTGAGGCAAGTCCGTGCTGCTGAGATGCTGGAGACTTGAACATGTCCAAGGAGGACTGCCAAAAACATGGGGGGAGAGGGAAGTGGGAGGGGACTGGGGCCAGATTAGAGGGATGCTCCTTGCCTGGGCGCTGTGGGAGCCTCAGTGGCGCAGGGAGGGCAGAGGGGAGAACTGGCTTCCTTCCCTGTGCTGCAGTGGCCGCTCTGCTTGCAAAGCCACCCTTGGGCACCTGTCCTCATCGGGGTGGTGTCTCACTTGGGAACACTGCGGGCAGCTTGTGGGTGTGTTGCAATGTTCTGAGTTGCAGGGTTAGGCAGCAAGAAGCACTGGCTCCTAGCAAGGGCCCTTCCCCAGCCCAGGATAGCAAGGGGATGCACTTGCTGCCTACGTGTCATGTCCTTTAGGTCTACGTGCCAAACCCTTCTGGGATGGACAAGAGATGACCCAGCGAACTCCAAACTGTGAAGCTCTTGCTGGCAGAGCATCCTCATGCTTTGCTTTCTCCGACAGCAGGGTGAGAAGGTCTTTTGACAGTGTGCAGGCACTGGAGGTTTCTGCAGGGGACTTTGGCAGTCCTAAGCCCCTCCTCTGCTTCCCATCAGCAGAGGGGCAGGAGGGCTTGTTAATGTGTTTGAGTTAATGTGGTTTGTATCTTCTTACCACCATGAGAGGGCTGAGGTCCTGTGCCCAGTCACTTGCTTAACAGTGTGGTGGAGGAGCCTGTGGTCAGCACAGGTAAGCTACAGGAAGCTTCTCCTTGAATGTGGGTTGGGGACACTCCTGGGACTGCCCCATTTGAACAGAGGCAGCCTGTCCACCAGCCTTGCCCTCTGCCTGGGGGGCAGAAGCTGCACCACCATTCCCCCCATCTCCCTGGGCTGCTCCCTGCCTGTGCCACAACCCCTGGCTGGAGAGGTACAAGGGCACCAGTGCAGGCTCCAGAGAGCAGCCACAAAAGGGGAATGAAGCCACCCGTTGTAAGTGGGAGCCTGAAGCAAGGGCAGCTGTCGAGTCAGCCAGCACACACTGCTTCAGTCGACCTGTTTACTGCGTAAATGTACGGGGAGAAAACCTTGTGTATGGAAGCTACAGAAAAAGCCTATTTTTGCTATAAATATATTATGTTTGACATGGATGCGTGCTTTATTTCTGCCAGATGGTGGGAGGGGGATCCAAACTTGCGTGGCTGCTATGAAGGCAGGACAGCAATGCCTGGCTGACCACAGCCCTGAGATGGCCCAAGTGCCAGGAAACCCATTCTCAGCTACTCTGGGGTCATGCACTGACAGCTCTGGTCCATGGCCAGCAGCTGGTCACTGAGGCTACACCTATCCTGTTCAGCTCAGCTACTGTGTTCCTGCCATGCTCAGATGAGCAACTGCTGCAGCACTGTGTGTTTGATAGGACAAGAGGGAAGTTTTTCAAGGGGCTGTGCTGCTCCAGCAAGGAGTGGAGTGTGCCAGAGGAAGGAGCAGGCTCGTACCTAGTCACAGGTAGCCAAGGTGTGGGTGCTGCTTCTGCAGCTGAGGAAGAAGCATTTTGCTCTCACTCTCAAGCAGATGCTCAGTGAGCAAGTCCAGGAACCAGGACCAACTCTTTCCTGATCCATGCTGCTGCTGCTTTCCCTCTGCTGGGGTTAGACCAACTTGTACTGGGCCAAGCTGGTGCCTGGGCAGTAAAATGCCAGGACAACTGGTGCTGGGCTGTACCAGCTGAGTCAGTACTGGTGCTGTAACAGTGGCAGAAGTGCAAGGACGATTGGTGCTGGGACAGCTGCCACCAGGCTTGGCTAGACAGTGCTGGGACTGACACTGCTATACTATCATTTAGTCCCAGCAAGGGCTGGGCAGGGATCAGGCAGCTGGGTGTACTGCTCGCTGTCAGGGGTAGCACTGGTTAACCACAGCAGCCTAGCTGCCTGCCAGCCAGCTTGCCAGTCTCCCTGCTGTCCCTGCAACTGCAGCTTTGTCCCCTGCAGGGCTGGGACGAGCCACCGCAGCCAGTTCCCCACAGGGCTCACCGCTCCCAAAGCCGGCAGCGCGCCTGCAGCGGTGGGCAGCCCGGGGCTGGCTCCCAGCCTGCTGCCAGAGCAGCATCCTCCCCTCCCACCGCCACCTGGTGCTGGCCAGGAAAGGGACAAGGCAGTGACAGCACGGCTCGGGCTGGGGGTGAGGGGCTGCCTGTCCCAGGTGATGTGACACTGGCTCCCTTTTACCTCATCTCTACATCTGCACTAAGGGCTGGCCTTGCAGGGACTGGGGCAGCGGCCACACACTCCAGCTCGCAGACAAACACCAGTCACACCAGTAAGATGAAGGGCTCCATGCTCTGTTAACCCTGACTAGAAACAAGCAGAACTACTGGCAAGGTCAGGAGAGACTGCAGGCAGTCACACACTGCATGCCACAAGTCTGGCAACTTCAACGCTTGGGTCCCTGTCCTGGAGCCCCCTGCATCCTTCATGTGCTTGGGCCAGGATATTCCTCCCTCTTGCTCTGTGGCTGGAAGAACTGACAGAATACCGGGTACCTCACCTCTGCAAAAACCTTCCAGGATATCCTGCACATGGGAACTGGGATACTGTGACTGTACCGGGGATTACCGAGGGGAGGATGCAGGCACACGCCCAAAGCAGTAACTGAGTTTCTTGCAACGCCTGTAGCAGAAAGAAGTGCTGGCAGGTGCAGCCAGGACTGCTTCTGTAACAGCTGAGCCATTCCCAAGCTGCATGGTGGGAGGAATGGTGTGTCCTAGCCCACGAACAACACCAAGTCACACTGCAGCAATTGTACTGCCACAGCTCCTACAACCCACCCATTCAAAGTCAGGCCTCTGGCTGCTGCTCTTACCACAGCCGTGAAGGGGAAATAATAGCACACAGGAGCTGAGGACAGCTCGGGAGAAGGCAGTGTGCAGCCACCATCTCCCCATGCCCCAGCCCTCCTTCCTCACATACCAGCTCCACCACAAAGAATACATGCAGTAGGGCAGCAGCCTTCCCCACTGTGCTTCCACACATGGGCCCATCACTGGTGGCACACAGGTGTTCATCAGCCAGCAGGGGTTGGAGGCAAAGCAGGACTCTGGCCAGAAACCCAGCTGAGCAGAAAAACTGTTTTTGCACTGGCTTCATGTACAGCTGCTCTGCAAGCTACTGCTCCATAGGCCAAAGTACTTATGGTGACAACCCGGGAGAGCTGTGAGGTCTCCAAGACTGAAAGAAAGGTGCAAACACAGTGCATTGAACCCACAGAACACAGTACAACTCTCGGTGACTACTGAAGACAGTGTCACACCCATTAAAAGCAACCCTGAGCCAAGGCATTCAGGTCCCATTTTGTTCTCCTTGGCAATGCTTAAATGGCACAGGCCAATGCTCAAATAGGTGTAAAAAGTGTTAATGGCTACTGGGCAAGTGCATGGTCCCCGTTGTGTGGCAAGTTTTGAACACAGCCCCGTTGATCCAATCAACTGCAAAATCTTCGGCATTTTGTGTCTCCAACAGCACCCATTATGTGCCTGCAAGAAGCCCTAAGTACCCAAGGAACAGATGAGGGGCAAACAGTTCCCCTAAGGATCTCCTCCTCATTCCCCATTTTTGTAAATTGGATTAAATCTTGAAGCAGGACCCTTAAGACCCCCTGAGAGTTATTTAGTTATTTGCATTAACTGTAGTGAAGAACAGAATTCAAAGATAATATATTGAGTATCCCAGGCTTTGAATGCATAGTTTCTGGCTGTACACATATTGTGTAATTTCACAAATGAGTCTTTACCCTCAGCAGTGTTAGAACATCCCCAACTTGCCCTCCGTGCGTCTAACCAGGCCAGTGGAATCCATACTCTACACTCCTTCCCTTGTTTCTCTCTGATCTCCTTACCTGCCACCACTGCTGCTGACACACAAAGGTATTTGAATGTAGCTATACAAAACAGAGTCACCTTCAGCACTCAGGTCTAGAAAGGCAAGGAATGAAGGGGCTAAAACAACTCTAGACTAGTCCTGCAGGGACTGAAACTAAAACTTACTCCCCAGGGTCAGTTTTAGGGCTTGGCACCCCATGGATCCCCATGCACTGCCAGCAAGTGATAACAAGGGGCTCTGCACACTGCAGGGCACACCAGAGACTTTGTGGGTGGTCACACTGCAACCTTTCTGCCTCTGGCCACCTAAGGGGCATTCCACTGGGGGGGTGCCCTAACAGGTGAGGATGGCAGAGGAAAGAAGACAAGGACAAGGAAAAACAGCTGGCCCTTGCCATGAGAACAGAACAAACTGGATGAGACACAGAGCAGAGGATTACAGGTTTTTATTTTTCAAACATTCCCCCCCTAGTCTAGCACATTCTACAGTCTTGCTAGCACAGATGGTAACAAAGCCTGTAATGGTTCAGAAGTTACACTGCTACAGAGAGCAAACAAAAGCAGAGGTTTATTTTCTAAAAAAAATTTATTGTGAGAAATAGGTGGAAGAGTGCATAGGGGATGTGGTGGAAACTATGTCAGGTAGTGGTGCCTGCCCTGTGTGCAGCAGACATCTGTGCTAGCAATGCAGAAACCTTTCCTGGGATCGCACCAGGTAAAGACTCCACTGTGCTGGAAGCACCATTTCCCAGAACCACCCCACTGCCGTATGAAGGCGGCTCCTTTCAGGAGAAGTAACCTATCTTCTATGTAGTCAAACCTCTCAAGACATCCTAGGGAACCCCACACCACCAGTCCCACACCACTGCCCTTCTGAAAAGCAACCAGGGCTCTGTTTTTGTGTCCCAGAACATCCCCTTCTACCACACACCATAACACTGCCTCAGCCAAAGAACCTTAAGTGCAACACTGGCAGCTCTTAACACCTTCAGCTTCTGCTGCCTCTTCTCCCTGCTTTACACCACAGTATTAGGAGTGATTTTGATTCCATCAGATACTGCTTTCCATCAGCTACAGACACATCAGGGTGCAGGGAAAGACATAAAGGCTAGTGAAGAGAGGGAACCCCTTTCCTGAAGGTCGAGCAAGTGTGGTGATGGGTTAGCACATGCTCCGAGCTTTCACACGGACAGATCTTTCAGGCTTCAGAAGTCACCTCTTGCTTGCTTTTCCCCACAATTAATTAGAACATGTTTTTCAGTAGACATGCAACTGAGGCAAGCCCTAAGCTATTCCCTGTTCATGCTCATGTCCCAGAGTTGATTGATTTGCTTTGGGTTGTTTTTCTTTTAAATGATGGATCCAAACTTCCATATTTTGGTGAAAGTCCAGGACACCACTCCCAAGGCACTCCCACCCACAGCACCAGACACAGGTTACTCAATCCTGGAGCAAGGCTTGCCCCGGAGCATTTGAGTGTGGCTATAAATAAGCAACTAAGTAAGAAAATTAACAAATTATCATCTACATAAAAGCTTTCTAGGCATTTCCTTTGGAAAAGCTGATTAGTGCTACTTGCTTCTATTATGACTCTTGTTTATGAATACACCCAAGCTCTGGAATGCTTCATTCCTCTCATCAGGATGATTTGACTGCTGTTTTTAAAGGAGCACAGAGACTACATGTTTTAGACACACCAGCAAGGAAAATTAAGGGCTCCAAGAAGCTTTCAATTTTCCAAGCTCGCACATGAAGCTGGAAGTATATGCTTGGAAGTAAAATATGCTTAAATTATAAAGAAAGTTCAAGCAATTTGCTAAACCCAAGTGTAAATAAAAGCAACAAGTCTGCCTCCTACCAAGCTCCATGGGCCTAGTTACCTGAATCCTTTGTGGCCCTGAGCTGCATGGTGGCTTCAATGCTGCGTAAGATGGCATTTGATCCTCTGAAGATGGAGAAACTTGTTGCCTGAGCTCAGTGAGGATAAGGAACACAGCATAAAGTAATGCTTCATGCCAAGAGTCCCCTGCCCACTCCCCTCAGGCGCTTATCCAGGAGCATCACTCCCCATGTCACTGGCCCCTTCCCTTCTCACCCCACTCACAGCTGCTCTCAAAATCCCAGCCCAATCCTTCATTAGAGCAAAAACTGGCCTGAAGTATGAGGCCCGTGGTGCTAATGCAGCATGAAGAGCCACCAAGACATAATCTGGGCTCCAGCAGCAGCAAATGCTTTGGGCAAGAATACAAAAAATTGGACAAGTATTGAGCAATCCCCTGCCAGGTACAGCCTTTCCACAAGCAGCAGTTTAGGAACTTTAGAGTCTCCTGTGTCCTATGAGGAAATATCCCAGGCTAAAAAAGCTCAAGGTTTATGAAAATGAAGTGTCTGTAGAACTCCCAAATTCTCTGCATCCCTGCCCTCTGTGCCCACAATACAAGCTATCCTGCTAAACATACAAAAAAGAAGATAAGTTGCTTGCTTGAGCCTGCAACATTACATTCATGGTTTATTGAGCACTCCACGAGTCTTCCAAACACTATTCTCAGCACTAGTGCACTCTCAAGCTTCTTCAACCACTGACAGCTCCTGCTGTACTGAAGAGACAGAAAGCACTTGTACAGACTACTGCAAGGCAGAAATGTCACTGCCAGGAACCTGGTACAGCAGGACTCCAGTCAGAGGTGCTCCTATCTCCAGTGCTGTCTCCAGAAGTACAGCCTGGGAATATGGAAAAAAAAATAGGTATGCACTGTATTCCTTACCCAAAGGACAGGGTCTTTTCTGAACTCACACTGTAGGGCACTAACCACGATGAACCCTGGTGCTGCACCTCCTTCAGCAGGAACAGGTCAAGCACATGCACCAGCTGAGATTGTGTCAGATCCCCCTGGGGTGCTACCTGAGTAGCAGACAGAGATCAGGCCAGCTCCCCGGTGCTGTCACAGTTGAGGGACACTTTTTAACAGCCTGAAGTCAGCACTTCTTTCCCACAGACCAACTCAGCCAGAAACAGCTCACCATGGACTTCTGGTCTGAAGCACTAGTTACTAAAACTGTCTTTTCTATTGCTTTGGGTTCCATTTTCATGGGAAATGAGCCAGACACTCACATTTTACATGACCACACATACTGGTGTCTTGTCCTTTGATACATGGCTGTGAATCATGGGCAGCCACTCAACTTGCTCTGTACATCATTGGATCAAGTTCCCTTCAGGACCCAAGCTAACAAGGTAGCATATTATGTGCCAAATAACATAAATCTTTCCAGTCTGTTCACTGCAGCTCAGAATGGCTGATTCTTATATATGGCATGTGCCATCAGGTGTTTGTGGAAAGGGTATCTATCCACTTGTATAATGAACTAACTCCACTGAGAATGTTCATCCATACCTCAAGTCTGCAAACCACGGGATCCCATCGTAGGAGCCGCCTTTATGTTTGTTACAATGAGGTGTGGCCAGACATGTAGATTGTGGGTAAATTTGAAACATCACCGGGAGGTCTGCCATGAAGGCAGCCTTCAAAGCAAAGGTTATCAAACTATTCAAAGGCTTTGATGGCCCAGCATGCTGTAGATAAGACTTTTGAAGACTCCTTGTTGGAGGTAACCAGGCAATCACTCCTGTTCCAATCTGCACTCAAATGAAAATGAAAACAGAGCAGACAAGCTGGTGAAACAGTATGGCTCATTGCACTGCATGATACAAACTTTCTGAACTGAAGCCACCTTCAAAAAGGACTGGAGAGTCTTTCTGCCAGGCCAAGCTTACCAGAACACCATGAAAGCACCATGTCTCCCACAGATCCTGCCACTGCAAACACCAAAACAGTGACAGGAATGTGCCACTAATGCTCTGAACTTATCTACTGACCCCTAATTTCTGTCCTGCAAAAATATAGAGACAGAGCAGGATCCCAGGTGGACCTCTGAGGGTGAGCCTACAGGCTTCAAGTTCCCCAGCAGTAGCAGAAACGTCAGCAAGAAAACAAAAACCCTCAGAAACCAAAAAAGTGAGCGACCAAATACAACTGATCATGCCCTCCATAAGGGCTACGCAGCGTGTCAGCAGACCTAGCACGATCCAGTCCACACCATCTCCTCAGCAGACTAGGGAATCTGTCCAGTGGATCAGCTGCAGGCCAGCTACTTACGGGATTAGCTGAGAACGAGCGCTGTTAATGATTAGCATTCCCTCCATTGTGCTCTTGGCTTGGCAGGAGTGCCCAGCCCGAGCAGCTGCGGCTGAATGCCCTGCCAGGCACCTTCCCTCCGCCTCTTCTGGGGAGAGCAGCCATTCCCCAGTTACACTGCGGTGTCCTTCCCACTTTTCCAACTTCTTGGCCCAAAAATGCCTTGGGCCTGCCCCCTCCCATACTGTAGTGTTATCTGGTATGAAGGGGACAGATGCAGCAAATGTGTTTTGTTTCTTTTTATCCAATAATCTCGTTTTTCAATTAAAATATATAATATATATTTAAAAAGGTTTAGAAAAGCTTCTATGTAATTTGCACCTACTTTTACATATAGATTACAATAATGTACAACTCTTCCCCACGGTGGTTTGAAACCACGGGGACCTGCCAATTCCTTCCCCTCAATCATATACACCATCAAACATCAAATGTGTTTGTTCCTAATACAGCTCTGAAAAAGAGTCTGTCACTGTTGCCTTCTCAGACGGAGAGATGTGTAATAGGGACACACATTACATTGGCTTCATATTCACTGTAGAAAGTTCCCAGATTAGTAAAAAAATATTTCATCTATAGAAAATGCCCTTCTGAAAAGCAACCAGGGCTCTGTTAAGGCCACACCCAGGCTTTCCATTTTGCTGCTGTAGCAAGACAGATCAAAAACAAACCCAAAACAATGTTTTTATGTCCCAGAAAGCAGCTACTAGCACCTGTGCTTATTTTACAGCAGCCTGGTGTATCAGGAAAGTGCTGAGAACAGCATAGGGACTTCTCAAAACATGCTTCTGATTCAATGGGGCTCAGTTGGCACAGTGAAAAACTCAGTGTCCTCCTGTTCCACCCAGGGGGACAACAGGAAGCCTTCTATACCACGACAACCACCCTTCCCTGCAGAACGATGATGGATGCTCCAGTGATGGGCACACTGAAACCAACCCCTGAAACAGCACACCCTTCTCCCACAGGGCTTCTACCAACAAGCTCTCTCCAATTCCTCTGCGAGTCTGTGGGTACCAAGTGCACATCTGGTGGCTTAATCAGAAAGTCCAACTACTTTGCCCCATGAGGCAAGCCAAGCGAGAGCAGAGCCAGCCCTCCACCAGTCCGAGGCACTGGGAGACTTTCTGCCATAGCAGAGAGAGGACAGCCAGTGAGAGATTCCTCCAGCAAACCCAACTCATCACACAGGAAAACACTATTGCCTGGCACAGAGTCTTCTGGCCGAGGTTTTTACCAGGGCTCCTCTTTGGACATGGGTTTCTCCAGATGGTCCAAGGCAGGGTCAGGTTTGTAGGAAGAGCCATGGCACATAACAGGATTATTATTTTTAAACTCTTCCTGTTGCAGCCAGATGCAGGTTGCCCCTTCTTCCCAGACGGGCAGCCCCTTCTGCCCAAGGCATGATGTGCAGGGAAACTGAATCCAACATGCTCCATTCTCTTCTCCGCTGGGGTGGGAAGTGAAGTCAGAACCCAATGTTCAAAACCTGAAGGACACTAGGAAGAAGAAAAATAGAGTGACTGGTTAGAGCTCAGCTTCAGTGGGAATCCTGGATGCATAGATAAGGAGTTAATTACTACCAATGTGCCCCTACAGAACAAACAGACCACAAGACACCTCAATCAACAGATAAGTCAAGTGGAGGATGCAATTGCTCAGCTCCAAGCTTCAGAGTACAACTGAGACAGAAAGACAGAAAGGTCAAAAGTAAGTATTCCTCCTGTAAGCTGACAGCACCAACAAGGCTCTGCAAGATAAGGAAGTTTAAAGAAGGACTTGGCTAACACCGGAGGCATTGCGGGAAAGCAGCAAGGAAGAGGAAAATTACTCTTCATCTTAAACAACCACAAGTATCAATTGCTAGGGAAAAGACTGAAAAAGAGATTGTTAGAGATCATACACAAACTGTTTATATTCACCCACTTAAAGAAATCCTGTCTCTACCTTCCAACTAACTAAACATTTTTAGGTATCTCAATCCCCCATAAGTCTAAAGATCTCTTCTCAGATCTTCTACCTCGCCTCAATAAAGCTGTCACAACTCGTTCAAACAAGCCTTGGAATAAGTCTAAGCAGACTTAGGACACTGACATAAAACCACCACTGTAGGTCTGTGATCCACTTTTAAAGGCAAAATAGCAAGATAAATGTAGGGCACATCAGCTGCATTCAGCAATAGTGAGCATGAAATAAACTTGTGGAAAGGAAAAAAAAACCCACAAGAGGGAATCAGCCCCAAACAAGAAAAGACAGTAAGTTAAAACAGAAGCCAGAGCAACAGGCTGCTTTGGGAAATTGCAAGTTTATGAGGGTTTTATTTATTCATGTTCTGTCAGACAAAAATCCAATGTTTGGAGCAAAGGGAATTAAACAGAGCAAGAAAAGCATGAATCCAGACCAAACTGGGCAAGGGATAAAGAGCTCTCCAGACTCTGAAGCTATAGGGAGTCTACCTGAACAACTAACAATAATTAATTAATATCCACCACAAGAGTGGATGGATTTTACACTCACCGATGAGACACAAACTACAGCACTTTACAAAAAAGGCAATTCTATTTCTATTTCTGTGCTGTGTTCCTCTGTGGCTAATAGCTCAGTCTGTGGGTGCTGCACCGCTGCTGGGCAGAGACAAAGTTTCAATGTTTCATCTCTAATCTCCATGCAAAGAAACCCAGGCAGGGTTCAAACAGACTCCTGGTGAAGCTGTGGACAAGCTCTTTGGCATTTAACTTGCAAGAAGAGGATAAAATCATGGGAGCTTTGAGCACCACGGGTAACACCAACTAGCTTGTATCTTCCTAAGTGCTGCAGATAAGACTAAGTACTCTTTCCTGAAGATCTCCTCTTGCCTACAAAGAGAAATATTTCCCCAGTTCAATATTGTTCTGGCTGCTCAAATCAGACTGGGATCACTGGGATTAACTGATAAACAGTTTTTGCTCAGCATTATTCCCATAACTGACCCAGAAGGCTACGAGTTAAGCCCACAAGAACTACTCACGACAACTTTATGTTAGTGATCACTCAAGAGTGGCTTTTGCCAATGTGAATTCAACATGGAGAAAAACATAGTAATAGAAAGGATATGAAAGGACAAAGGCCTGCCACACCAGAGCAATATCTAGCTTTCCCTGAACAGTGATTTCCAAACAGGGACCCTAGGAACTCACTGCAGTAAGGGAGAACTGACACAGTCTTGACCTCCTCACAGACACTGATGTCTGCAGCTCACTTGGTTTTGGAACTCGTTAATTTGGGAAAACATTCTGCCTTCTTTTCCCAGGAACACTCCTATTTCTCTCCACAAGTGCCCTGCTCCCCCTTTGCTAGAAACCTGATCCACCTCTCTGTCTTGGCAGCCTTTTGCACAATAGTTGCTCTCCTTTGGGGAAAAAGCTCCCCCTCATCCCACTCCATGGACTCCAGCACACAGGCAAAACAGAAAAGCTTTGCAAAACTCAGAAAAGGCAAACATAATCCAAGGACAGAATAAAAGGCTTGAAGCAAAACACACTGACAGGGTGTGGCCTCTCCTCCCGGGGCAGCACTGCTGTGACCAGAGCACCGAGAGGCACGTGGGAGCTACGCTTTCTGCTCAAACACAATAGTGGCTCAGAACTTGTTCCAGATCTCACTCCTTCATGTCCAGCACATTTCCCAGAAAGTATCACCTCAACTTCACGTGTGGAACAAAGCAAATCCAGGGGTTTTAACATCAGTAGCTCTGTTTTGATTAAGCAATTCACATAGAATATAATATGGAACAAGAACATAACTGTGCTTTTAAGAGCTCCTGTTCTCCCTCTTAAGCACTTGATTATATCCACATCTTCAACAGTACTAGACCCTACCCTTTGATAAATAATTTCTCAGCTTCTCTGCTTTACACTCTTAAAAAATAATCTATACCTGGTATGCTGTAAACAGAGGTCTTGTCTACCTGGCCCAGGAGTGCAGGACAGCTTGGGTATGTTTTGAAAACACTTCTGTGAAAAATATTTCATCCCTGAAAAGTCCACAAATACAATGGCCTGCCCTAGCATGGCATAAAAACAAAAAAACCAAACCCTAACAAACAAACAAAACCCACAACACAAAAGCTCAGAACAATATCCAGTGGAAACACTGCTCAAAAAGCCACAGCCTCTGTTGTCACTAACTTGCAAGCAGTCCTAACACAGAAGGATACCATTGTTTTGTCAACCAAATTTGTCTTTGAAATCGAAACTGAGTTTCTGTATTTCACCTGAAGATATTCAATTTAAGACACTCAGTAATTCAGCAAATGCACAGTTAACAAACACACATCTCTATAAAAAGCCCCATGAGGAAACAGAAAAGCTTGACTGATCCTCCTCTCCCTACAATAAAGAGATCTGTTAGGTACAGACAGAAGAACACTACCAAGAATTGAAATCCTAAGCAGTGAGATGTGACTGGGAGTAAGAGGGAGTTAAATTGTGTTTAAACTGTCAATACATAGTGGTACATCAATCTGTTCACACAGTTTAAGTAACACCAGCTCACAGGACAGCATTTTACTCTGTCTAGACCCAACACACTTGTCAAGATTGGCTGCACTGACAGAGGTCACCTAGTCCAAACCACCTCCAAGTCACTCAGGTGCCTAGGAAAGAGTAATAAGGTCAAGTACATGATAATTTCTGTCCCCATGATTTTGAAGCTCAAGGGCTTCCCATAACTGAAGCAGTATCTGCAATTTGCCCTTACTTCTGCCTGCTCAGCTGGACAGTATTAGCAGCTGAATTTGTAACACTAACAAATACCATATCTGCCTCCTAAAAAGGAAATATTCTTGGCAAGGCTTCCACTTTCCAACCAATATCCAGCCTATGCTCCAGTCTGTCCATTTTCCATCAGCTAACTGAGTTCCAAGCGTGAACTGGCCTTCAGCTCCAATTCCCTACCTCTTCTACTGCCTCTGGTTTAAGTATTTCAAATCAGGGTGTCACACCCTCAAAAAATAAGATATTTTTAAGTCTTGTTGTCATCATATACATTATCTGCCAAACTGAATTTACTTGTGCAAATATGACAAATTGCTGAAGAGGCAACTTTGCTGTGCATGGGCTAGCACTAACACATCCTTCTTCCTTTCATCTCCATCCGCACTGAAGATTCCTGTTTCCCATTCTAATAATGGGAAGCAATTCAGTAGTTAATGCTGGTGAACCAGCTTACCTGACTTTTCAGACTCTATTCCAGGTAAGGGCAGGGCAGAAGGTGTGATAAGAGTGACTGTGACCTGCTACACACAGACCAAAGCAGACAGTCATAACATGGACATGCTTTGCTACTACATATACTAGAGAATTCTGCAACGATAATAATAACCTGGATAGAAACACAGCATGTGCTTGGCTCAGTTCAACCATTCTGTATCTATTGGTGGATGTCTTTATTCATGGAATCAGCACATGCTCTCATGTCAGCTGCAGAGCTGTAGGCACTGCCTGATGTCCTGTGATGGAGTCATCTTGGGTGACAGGAGACAGCAAGAGTTTCATTCCGGTTGCTGTTATATTTCATAAAGGAGTTGACTACCTGGTAAGTGAAATCCACTGACCTTTGCACAGCTTTTTCTCCTCCTAAAAGGGAACGTGACTCTTCCAAAAGCTTTTTACTAAGCTTTCAAAGAGGTTCCTCTAACTGTTGCAGAGCTGGGCACAGGAACCATCCCAGACAAGGCTGTTTCCTCTATTGAGCTGTAGCATTTTACATAACTACACCTACCTTTTTGTGCTCCTGAAGTTAACTTGGTACCCAGGTATGGTTGGAGGCCTGTGAGGTGCTGGGATAGCTGGGAGTAGGCAGAATAGGTTCAAAATTAAAGTCCAGTCCTCCATCCATGAGTTCACTGTTGATTATGTAATCCATATCACATTCAAGGTTCTCCATGTACATGTCAATGTCCAGGTCAGTGGGCAGCCTGTCCTGGTTCAATCCCAAGGGAGCAGGGCTAGCAGATGAAAGGAGCACTGGACTGCCCAGCTGGACTGACTGGGCAGTTGTTGCAGAAACTGGAGCCTTCAAACTGGTGATGCTGGCAGTGTTTTGAGGAGATGTCACTATGGGAAGCGTTGATGGCAAAACACTGGCACCGACTGGTTCTGCCTGCTGCTCTGCAGGCTTTCCTCGTGGATTGCCTGAACTCATCTTACTCTGGGCAGCTTGTCCACCCAGAAGCAGAAGAGTTCGGCTGCTCATCCTGCTACCAGTCTGTGGGAGAACTGGATCCACCTGAGTCATCATAACATCCCTTGGAGGCGGAGAGCCTGGTGTCAGAAGAGCTTCCAAGGTCTGAGGGGCAGAGAAATGGCTGACAGAACTTTGCAGTGAAATATCAACAGGGTTAAACAGGGAGTTGCCAAAAGTCTGACCAGCTGCATTTGGGCTCTGCAAGGAAAAGCTGGAATCTCTCTGGATCTGACCACTGGAGGCAGATTGCTGGGTAGATAGCACAGATGAGCTGGGAGACATCAAATTTAACCCATCGATGAGCTCAAGCTCCTCAGTCACAGTTGGTGGAACATTGCTGGATGCACTGGAGTACACGAGAGAAGGAAGCAGCTCTTCATCAGGGAGGTCATCCTGCTCTGTCAGGATAGGAGAAAGCCTGGCACTAATGGTGCTTGCATTGGAACTGGTTCGAGGCCGGAAGGTGTTCCACACATCAGAGTCCTCATTGCTTCTTGAGGATGGGCTCCCAGGCCACTTAGGAAATTGGGAACCAGGACTGTCAGCAGAGGATTCTGGTGCAGACTGGAGAGGAGGCTTCTTCCTGGATGCTTTACCTCTGACTTTTGCAAGTTTGCTGCTGTTGTCCATGGAGGCAGCTCTTCTCCTTGGTGCTTTTCCACTTTTGCCACCCTCAGGATTGAGCATCCACCAAGAGCTCTTCCCTGTGGCTTCATTATGGACTTTAATAAACTTGCTGTGTAGGGACAGGTTATGTCGAATAGAGTTCTGAAAAAAAAAGAAAACCCACAAAATGTGAGGACCTGACAGTTGACACACCTTCCACCTAGAAACCTCACAAGCTTAAATGCATTCAGACAGTATCCAGAGAAGAAAGTTATAACAAAAACCTGCTATTTCTGTCTGAACATGCTTTGCAGCACTAGCAAGCAGTGCCATGTTTCACTGCAACATCAAGGGTGAAACTACCATGACAACTAGCAGCTTTCAGCTAGCAAAATACTAACACAAAAGAACTTTAAAGACCATACAAAATCTGCAAAAAATTAGGCATATCACAGACCAAGTAAGCAAGTTCTCAAATACAACCTGCAATTTTAGCATGACCCTACCTGAATTTGAGCTATTGCTGTTCCCACCCTTTTGTCACCCTCGTTACCCAGCATAAGCCTGGCTTAATTTTTTAATGTTTATATGGCCAGTTTTCAGTCAGATTCAAGCAGAGCATAACAGTGAATCCAACAGACTGTGTGAAGAGAAATGGCAGAATGCTTCTGTTCAATGCACCCATTAACATCTCCACCCCAAAAATGGAGAAATGAGAGCAAAACTCTGAGGAACAAGAGTCCTAAAATCCTGGAGACTGCCAGGCTCCCTCTGCAAGGAGGCTGTGTGCTTTCCTTGGTGCATGTTCCTGACAGGGTAAGATGTTCAGTGGATACTGCACTCCCACACAGTACATGCCAGTTTTAGCCTCTCTCATCTTTCTGCTGGGTCAGACACACGCTCTCGCCTCTCCCAGCTCCCTGCTTTTGGTTAAGCTTTGCTGAAAGCTGCAGGATAACATGTCTGTACACCATCACCAAACTCAGTTTTCATCCTGCAACTGATAAACTCCCCAGTATTTTAGAATCAGGAAGCAACCATCTCATTGTTTGAACAGATCCTCCATAAACTCCCCTTGAGGCCTATGCATTTATTTGATATCTCCACTTAATTTGTTCAGATGGCCAAATTACAGATCATTAAAAGGTGCTGCACTGGAAGCACAACAGTGGTCCAAGAGCACCGTTTTTTTCATATAAACTAGAAGTTATATAACAACCTTCAGCTTTCATGAATACTCTCTTAATTCTGAACAAATTAACTGTGCTTTTATCATCTTTTTCCACCAACTCTCAACACAGTTCTTTCCTGCCTGCTGCTTTCCCTCTCCCCACCCTTTTCCTCTCGGAAAAGTCCTCACCGTGCTAATTCTGGCTACCTCACCAAAAGTACTATCCTAGAAAAAAGTAGACATAGATAAACAATACAGGCAAAGTGGAAAGTTTTCATGGAGAGAGAAGGAGATCTGAGACTCATCCTGACTTAGCTTTTGTTTTAACCTTTGTCTGTTGAGGATTTGGAGAAGACTGGCTGCTTGCTGCAACTGGTATCAAAGAATACACGTTCTTAATTGGAGAGTGACTGCAGCCAGAGCCTGATGGAACATGTGTCAGTCAATGCTCTTACACAGTTTTATTATTTGAGCTGTTCACAGTAATAGCTGTACAATACTCCTGCCTGGCATCTTCCCTAAACAAAGCTTTCCTTTCCTTCAAGTGTTGAAACAAGTAATTCAGACTGGTGCACTGTCTCCTGCAAGGCTGCTGCTTTCATTTCCAAGTAATTCCACCCCTTTTCCCAGGTACATGTGCATAACTTTGAATGCACACTGCTGCAGCAATAAGAACCATTAGGTTGTCAATAATTCTTTGTTTATTCTCCTGAAAGTAACCTGTAAACTCATGATGGCATCTTGGGTATTGTAAGAAACAATCTGAGTTAAATAAGTTTTGGCTGAAAAGCAGCTTGAAATAAGACATCTTGGAATAAGACTGGGATTCACAGGAGCACAGTGAAGCCCGGTACCTTTTATGAAATAGTCTCAAAGTGATTTTACATGTTACTGCTGAACTGACATAATGGCTAAGCTGTAGAAACAGATAATTGCTGTCCCACTCCTTCCTTCCTCATCTTCAAACTCACATCCTTCCGTAACACAAGCATCTGTGACCCTATAAGCCAGTTCAGAGATCAAACCAAACTGAAAAGCAGCCTTATCCTTCCTTGAAAACTACTTTTCCTGCCTCTTTTATCTCTGCTTTTTGAACTACCTCACTGTGGGGCTCAAGCACTGAAAACTAAAGAAGAGAACAGAACGTGTAGTTGGAGGCAGAGGAAAAAAACGGAATATTTCTTTCAACAGGGTGAACTGTTATCTAAACTGCAATGCTGAAGTTATCGTTTTTGCACCTCTGCTGCAGACTGTGGGAGGCAGCTCACCACTGCACCGCAGCGCCCCGAGCCCTAACTCACCTGCAGGACTGAGCTTGCCTGCAAGCTGCAGGCTCAAGCCCAGAGTGTCCCAAACTCCAACTGAATCCACGCACCCACCAGCCTGGGTGCCCTGGGACAGCACCAGAATGCACCTGCTAGAGTGATTCAGTATACCTAACACATGGAGGGCACCCTCAAATCTCACTGAGAAAGCCAGGGACAGATGAATTATGCTAAAATAATCACAGAACTGCAAGTCAGACCTGACAGAAGAGGAAATGACAGAGCTCAGTCACCCGGGCAACCCTGACATATTTCCTTTCTCAATGTTAAGCAACCCACACCAGAAACATACAGATGACATTAACTTTTTAGATGCTCAACTTCAGCAGTGTGGGAGGCTCCCAGTTGGTCTAA
Organism: Ifrita kowaldi; assembly: GCA_013398055.1. NCBI lineage: Eukaryota > Metazoa > Chordata > Aves > Passeriformes > Cinclosomatidae > Ifrita > Ifrita kowaldi. Next base: position 7,831 of record VZRS01000261.1, on the reverse strand, counting down.
GCATCTGCAAAACACACAAGATCATGACACGAAGAGATCTGCAACTCTTTGATCATAAAGAAGCATGACCTGAAGGAAGAGGTGCAGGCAGGAATCTTTCAAATCCTTAGGAACATCTTCAACCACTAGTGAGAAGAGGTTATTGCTATTTATTTAGGTATCTTATAGTGGTATTTTTATGGCATGTTAAGCATTGCCATAAAAAAAATGCCAGCCTGCGTCTCTAAATCCATCACAGATCAAAGATGATTCCTGCAAACCACATTCAGACAAAACCCGTCTGAAATTAAGGACAGATAGTATGCAAAAAAATCAAGTTTGGCTAGAGACATTTATTGTACACTGAAGGGTGGACCATTCCCTAGGTCACAACCACTCTGTGTTCGAACTAGGATATATGAACTAGCCACAGAAGTGTGGTTAGCAGATTATGCAAACTATTCTCTAAATCTTAGTTACGAGAACATTAAGTCTTCTTCTTTGATAAAATCTCCTAGCCACAGTTAAAGGACAGCAACACTTCTCACCATCAAACCAAGCCTGCCCCTGCACCAACATTAGCGCTGCTGTGGATCCTGCCCAGCCCTAAACAGTGCTTTGGTCTCACATCAGGGAATTAGCCACAGGAGCTGGTAGCACAACCAAGCCACTCTCCTGCCCAGTCAGCCTTCTGATACACGGAACCTGCCACAGATACCACGGAAAATGCTCAGCTGAAGTGAATACAGAAGACTGAAGGCCAGTGAACCTTTCTGGGGGCCTATACAGCTTTGTAGATACAGCTGAGGTTACCTACCATAAAACTGAAGTTTACAGGAGCAGAAGGAGGCTTTTGTGCCCTGCCCAGTAGAGCTCATCCATGCAGCAGTGGTACATGGCCTGTCCTAGCAGAGCACTTGGGGCCAAGCACAAGCTACGCCCAGAAAAACAAGACACAGCAGCTATCCTTCCAGGAGACACAGTGGCTTCTTTCCTTTCCTGGCCATTCTCCCAGGAAACATCAAGTTTAAACTACAAACCACAGAGGCATCAGATTTCTTAACAAAAAGTCTCTCTAAAGGATGAGTGACAGGAAAAAAAAGAAAGAAGAAAATATATGCAATCACTGCCTGTAATACATTCTCACTGCCTTGGAGGCATACAAAGAACTTGGTCTCATCCCAGTGCGGGACCACGTTCCATGTGTTCCACTGCCAGGCCTATAATTGTGCCGAATTATCATTTGCCATGGCATTCTTGGGAGGCTGCAAGGGGAGAGAACGCTCCGCCTGCTGTATTTGTCAGTGCCTGTCTCAGCCACTTGGCTCCAAAGGCTTCAGGAAAAAGTCCTCCTTGTAGATATTCTGCACCGGCAAGTAAACAACTGCTCCAGAGCCAAGGAGTTGAAACACTTCCCCAGCAATCCCCTTCCAGAAGGCACACACGAGCACAGACATCAAGCTCAGCAGACGGGGATCTCTATCTTAGGAAGAACATTTTCCTTTCTGTAATCTTTCAGTGGGAGGCCAGAAGAAGATGATCACAGCTCTCTAAAAAGCAAAGACTGAGGCGGTTTACAAGACAGGCAGGCACACACAACAAAAGCTGTTCAGGATTAGATAGAGCAGAAGAAACTTGTTGGAACAAGTAATACCAGCAGCCCAGGAACAGCCTTCTCTGAGGACTGCCTGGAAAACTGAGCTGTGCTGCAAGGAATAATCATTCAGCAAAGCAGCTTTCCAGAAAAAAACTGGCAGGGAGCAGGGAAGAGTAGCAGCAAAATCTTCAAGTAATTTGACTGGCATTGCATGAAGCAGATGACTTTTCACCAAAAGACGAGCTTTCCCTAACTTTTGAGGGGAACAACCACACTCAACAAGGCTTCAAATGAAAAAAAAAATCATACTTCTTCAGGGCATTACAACAAGAAGGGTCCATTAGTGTCACTTTAAGGAGGGCTAAGTGTATGTTGCTACAACGTGATGGTGGGCCCTCTTCAGAGCAGAGTGCTCATCAGTTTTCTTCCAACTAAAATACAGGACACCTGGTGACCCCATACTTGCACCACTGTCCTACTTCTATGCACTGCCACCAGCCTCATTTTCCACACCCAACACTCTGCCATTCTCCCATCCACAACACCCTGCCATGCCCAGCTGCCTTCTGCCCTCTTCACCTAGGCCAGACTACATGCTGTGGCCAGACCATTTAAGGATTAATGGGATTAAAAGGTAAAATACTCTGTTAAGAGAAAGATGATGGACAACATCCACCTGTGTTTGCCAGGTTTCCATGCTGGACTCCTCAGTACAGCACCTGAACAACCCTCATTCAGCTTCTGTTCATTATTTCCCCCCTGCTTTAAGGAAACCCAGTTAGGCTATCAGCAGCTGGGACAGAGAACATCTCCCTGCAGCCAGGACTAAGCACACCACTAAACCACATGAATGCATTTGGGCCACATGAGGTAATGGCAAGAGCCCCAGCAGTTTCTACCCACCCTCAGCTACACTGGATTCAAACAGCCAGACCCTCCCTCCCCTTTGCAAGGCAGCAACTTCCAAGAAGCCAAAATAAACCAAAACTAACAGACAGCAGCACCTACAAGACCATTAAAGAGTAAGTGGACTTAAATGAAGTACCAGCGATGACATCACTATTCCAATTCAGTTTAGAACGCATACTTCTTCGTTTTTAGTATCAGAAGACTTAATGAGGAATCATATCCTTTCAGGCATGTAAATTTAGGAATAAGCACTGCAGGCTTTCTCAACACAGTCACAGAAAGCAGCCTTTCTTCACAGACTGAGGTCCATGGCTCTGTGTGGCAGATACCCCCTGACTCCACTGTGCCTCACCTATGCACAAACCTGCACCAAGCTGAAGGTTAGGCAGAATTACACTTTGCTCAGAGCCAAGATGCTGAGCTGAAGTTTTATGTTTCCTTTTGGTTTATGGCATCCATTCAGTTTTCCCTCAGTGAAGAAATACAGGGAAATACTCTGAATGTCTTTTCAAACCACTGCAGCCTTTCAGTACCTAAAGGGGGCCTACAAGGAATCAGGAGAGGAACTATTTACAAGGGCATAGAGTGATAGGACAAGGAGGCTTCAAACTGAGAGTAGGTTTAGATTGGATATCAAGAAATTCTTCCCTGTGAGGGAGGTGAGGCCCTGGCACAGGTTGCCCAGGGAAGCTGTGGCTGCCCCATCCCTGCAAGTGTTAAAGGCCAGGCTGGATGTGGCTTCAAGCAAACCTGGTCTATTACAAGGCATCACTGCCCACAGCAGGGAGGTAGAATGAGATAATCTTTAAAGTCTCTTCCAATCCAAACCATTCTGTAATCCTGTATCTTGAAATTATCATTACCAAAAGTCAAAGTAAACCCAGCACTGCCACCAAATGTTCCCATCCAGGTAAAGGGTTTCTTAGTGAAATTAAAGAAAGTTCTGATAGTGATTTGGCCCCTCACCTGTTCAAGTTAAGAAGCTAAGGTTCTGACAAATCTGAGCAAAGAAAACCCCTTAAAGGATACAGGGACACTCCAGCAGCTATAAAGAAACAGCTAAAGTGCCTATTTTAGGAATTTATCATTGCTTATTTGCAGATCTGACTACAGAAAAACCGCAGAAAGTTGTCTGACTGGTAGTCACCATACCAATAAACAATAAATTTTTCAACTTTACCAAAACGAGCGTTCACATAACTTTGCATCCACTGAACTGGAATTTATTTGCAAGGCATAAAGACAGCCTGGCAGAATCTACCAACCACAGCACAGCAGAAATTGTCCAGAGGATGGACAGGCTTGCTTTCGTCTGCTGGCCTATTCTCTTTCATGGAGGAGCTTCAGAGGGCCACAGGATGAGCAGCTGCTCCAACCTGAGGGAGCTCTGCACTTGCTCTGCCAGGAGATCAGATATCCACAGCTCTGGGAGAAGCTGGGGAGCTTGAGAGCCAGCACTAAAGCACTGAAAGCCAGTGCAGTGACTCTATGACTGAGCCCTCAGCCAGGTCTCCTGATCCATCTGGTCAACAGTTAGTATCAGCTACATGCAATATGCACATAACACAAGGCTGGAATGGAAGGCTTTTCAGGAAAATGCCCAGTCTAACAAAGATTAAGAGCTAGACAAGTTTCCAGATGGATGACACCTTCTGTTTTAGACAAATGGAACACTTGGTAATTTTTAATTTGCAATACAGCTCCTTGAGCTGTTGCACATACATGCAGATATATGTATATGTATGAGGGTACATATGTCGTGTATGTGTATATCCATGCACACATTTGAAGTGAATGGGGAATACCAGGATGCAGAGATGTGACATCCGTTTCCCATAATTAACGCAATAGTGCAGAATCTTTTGTTCTTTATGTTGCATACATAGGAGACATCTGATTTTTGTTTCAGTGACATACTTTTGGAGGGTGAAAATGACAACTTTAAAGTTTATTCTGTTCCTGCAGAGGAAAAGACAAAAGCTTTGGGAGAATACACAGTTTGTTTCACTAAGAAAGACAAGTCCTTCATATTGTTCCTCACTGTGCCAAATTTGCTCATACTCATGGATGTAACAACCAGTGCAAAGTACTTCTGCAGGGTTTATGCACTTCTTTACTCAAAACCCTTAACACAAGTATTTCAAAACCAAAAGGAATTATCCTCTTATCCACAGATATCCACAGACTACCCTGCAGAGCACCAAGGGAAGAATTATGAAGAAGCCCCTGCAAGGACACTTCTGCCTTGCAGGCTGGTTAATCCTTAACTTCAGTTGAATTCCTGCAGGGAAAGGAGAGACTGCACACACAGCAAATCTGTCCTTTACAAGGTGCTTGAAGCACTTCAAGAACAGCAAACACTATCTTCCTCGAAAACACAGCTTCTTCCGGAATTCATGGAGGTTACACCCTGGCAGTCTGTAACAGCTGCACTTCCCCCAATTGTACAGTGGAGTAGGACAGCTCTAAATTAATTATGAAACAACAATGAGTTTATGGGGTTTATATTAACTAAAGTAGATTAAGAGTTTTTAAAGACATATTGCTTTTAATTACTTATTCAAAATTCTCTATTAAACTGCACTACATACAAATAGAATGTATTATCAGTTTGGCTCATCTAAATGAGACACAAATGCCAGAACTCTAGAGCTGTACCACCATCTTAACAGGCATCAAAATGCTACAACTACCTGTAACAGCAGCTTCACATTTATTTCCTTTATCCAGAATAATTCACCTCAAAATTGAGAAATCACTGAAGCTAAGACAACTCAAGAAGTTTTTATTTTATTTTACAGAATAAAAAAAACCCAAAAAACAACAACACCAAAACATGCAAGCAGAGCTTCATAGCTCTAAAAACAACAAGGAAGAATAAAACAAAAAAACCAGACAGGTCTGCTCCTCAAGTGAAGACATGTCTTTTGTTTATCCAGCTTGTCTTAAATATGCACCTATTAATTTTACTCTAAGTCCACAAAAGTCAACTTGAACTGACTTGACTGACTCCACATCGGTAAAACTGTAAATGTCTGACCTCCCTTCACCTAAGGCATCGGAATGCAAACAGACTAAGATCAGTAAAACAAACAAAACCTCTTGCAAACCTATGTAACTGTGTTAACAGAAAGAAAGACTAGAAATAAGTTCTATGGTCACACATCCTGCCAAGCTCTGCCAACAGGATTTTGAGAGTGAGCAGGAAAGAAAACATATTGTATTTCTATCACAGTTTTCTGTTTGCTGGTTAAAGTCAAGAGCTTTAAACTGCCCTAATCATAAGACAGGCTGATTCCCACCACAGTTGTTCTGCCCGCCCTCATCCTTCTTGGCAAGAAGTTTCTTTTTCTTCTCCGTCTAAAGCCAGAATTATTCTGTTCCCAGGCTGAAAAAACAGAAACAAACTTCACACTAAAAAGTCAATCACAGAAAAGCTACAACAGCATCTGAGCAGGAATCTCACTCTCGTGTGTGCACAAATTCTCACAGCGAACTTCTGGAATTTAAATCTACCTGCATGTGTCCCAAAAGTGACACATGATTAAAACACAGAGTAAAACCGAAGACTGATGTCCCATTACACGTGAATGGATATAACAAAAGAGCAGCTGTACTGAATCAAGCCAGAAGTGTACTTAATCCAGCATTCAGTCCAGCAGAACACTTCACTACATTCCACCTTCACCATGGTATCGGGGGAGCATTTCAGAAGCCACAATGAACTTTAATCTCAGGCACTACTACCAAACAGATACACAGACATATTCCTGACAAGAAAATGCACCAGTTCTGTCAAATTAACATGACTGCATGCAGGAGCAGTAGGACCAGGAGGGCAGCCCTAGCCTGAGGAAGCAAGAATTATCTTCCAGTAAGAACACCAAAATCCAAGCACTGTCCCAAATCAGAACTTAATAACCAGGATTCAACCTACGCATAGGAGTAACAGAAAATAATCCATATTAGTTAAACTAAATGCACTCTCTAGGATCTGTTAGTGAGTGATAAATGGGAAAGGTGAAAAGTTTTGCACTGACATGTGCCAGCCTAAGCTGTTGACAGCTGCATCCCTCTCACCATGTCTCTACCCTCTCGAGCAAACGTTTGCACTCACACCACCACGTGGTGTGCCACTTCAGAGAGCTGAGCCAGCTGAAAGCCAACCTACCAGAAACAGACGTTTATTTATTTATTTGTCTGAAATTAACTCTCTGTCCTCACCTACTGATCAGACAAGCAGAGGAACACGAGGCTGGAGACACAGAAGCCCCAAACCGCACTGGCTGAACCTCCTGCAGAACTGCAGCGTGGATGAACTGCTAATAAATACTGCAAACAAGAGTGTAATTCCAGTCTGTAGTGAGAGCAACAGATCACACTCCTTAGAGTCCAGTCTCCATGGCATCCACCCCGATACATCAGGACAGGCTGAGGGGCTATTTTGCAAGCCAGCTCTCACATTTCCCTTTCTCTTTGCTGGAGTTCTTTAGACTAAAGATAAGGGAACACGAGGTCGCCTCATACAGAGGACTGAAACCGTCTTGAGCTCTTTTAACAGAGCTCTGCACACACCTCTTTCCAGAGCGAGAGAAGGCACGGCTGAGCCTTTCGAGCAGAATATTACTTTTCCAAACTCCAGCAGAGTACCCCCAGCACGGTCCTGGGACACAGCACTCTTTTCCAAGGGACCCTTTGGAAAGCCAAGTACGCCTGCTATGACACAGTTATTTATACTGAGCCTTAGCAGAGTCACGTGACAAAGAACTGCGGCCTTGAGATTAAAACCCTTCAACCGAGGCTTCACCGTGCACGGAAACTCCGACACAGCCTGTTAAATGACTCTCCCTTCTCTCCTGGAAAAGTTTCTAAACGCAAAGAGCAGCCTCGCAGGGCCACGCCATAACCACCCCCAGCAGCTGCTCCAGCTGCACACAGCCGCAGCTGGGGCTGGGTCTGAGAAGACCCAGGAGCTTTCAGCAGAGCTAAAGCCCAGGCTCCGCAGCATGGGCACCACGCGTTGGCACCGATGCCGTGCGTGCAGACGAGCAGCAGCAACAGGTGAGGACGGAGCGGGCCCGGCCCAGCCCCGGCACACAAGGCCCGTCCGTCCCGTCCCGTCCCGTCCCGTCCCGGCCCGGCCCGTCACGCACCTTCCAGCCAGCGGAGCTGTTGCTGTCACCCTTGTCCTTGAAGTAGGGGACGGAGCGCACCATCCACTCGTAGATCTGCGCCAGCGTGAGCCGCTTCTCGGGGGCGCTCTCGATAGCCTGGCTGATGAGCTCGGCGTAGGACTGGTTGCCCCAGGCATTGCGCCGGGAGCCGCCCTTCCGCGCCGCCGCGCCG
>VZRS01000258.1:10009-21893 GCA_013398055.1 Ifrita kowaldi | reverse complement strand
CCTGCATCGCCGCGGGGCCCCGCGGCAGGGCAGGACCCCGCCAGGCGCAGCCAGAGCCCCCTCGAGTCGCAGGACATCATCCCCGCCTCCCTCCTGCGGGACTCCCCTGCATGCGGAGACCCTTCCCTGTATTACAAAAGCCCCCACAAATTGCAGGATCCTCCCACGTTGCAAGATCCCCAGTGTATAACGGGATCTCTCCATGCATTTCAGGAGGCTCCTTGAATCACGGGACAGCCCCCCTGCAAGTCCCCAGTGCATGGCAAGACCCCTCCCTGCATTTCAGGGGCCCCACACAATGCAAGTCCTCACTTCATGACAAGACTGCTCCAAGCACAGCAAGAGCCCCCTTGAAATGTAAGACCACCCTATATGCACTGAAAGACCCCTTGGCGTGGCAAGACCTCTCCATGCATTTCAGGAGCATCCATGAATTGCAGGACCTCCTCCTCCAGCACAAGTCCAGCATGGAAAGACCCTTCCAGGCAGGGGCCCCCTCGAATTGAGGAACCCCCAAACACACATAGCAAGACCCCCACTGTAAAACAAGACTCCTCCTTGAATTGCAGGGTCCTACACACTGCAAGACCCCCTAAGCACTGCAGGACCCCCCATGTTATGAGGCCACCCCTTGCACTGTACAACACCAACTTGAACTGCAAGTCCCTCTCCTGCACTGCAAGTATCCCTCTGATTGTTCATCCCCATCCTGCTCCAAGACATTGTCAGACCCCCCTGCACCCCTCTGTCCCTCCTGGGCTGTTGGCCATGCCACAGGGCTGTGGGACAGATGGGGAGAAGGGTGACGGATGCTGTGGCCTCCTGCCATCTCTGAGCCATCCCAGCGCCCTGTGCCAGGCACCAGTGAGGCTGGAGCATCCTGGCCCCGGGGAACTCAATTCCCTCAGCAAATCCAGAAAAAGAAACAGGGGCACTCCTGCACAAGGGGGCATTTTGAGGCCATTTCTCAGGGGGTGGGTGGGCGGTGTTGCTGTGCATGTGAGGCCACGGTCTGGTGGCACTTACAGGAGGGCTGACCTGGAGATGGGAAGAGTCCAGCCTGGAGAGGGCTGCCTGTGCTGCCCAGGGGTGCTGCCCACTGCTCCTTGGGGACAGGGACACTTCTTGTGTCTGTAAGAGGGACACAAACCGATAAGCAGGAGCACAGCCACAGGGGTTGATTTGAAGCTGGCTCAAGCACAGCCCGGAGCTTACACGGGGGGAGCTGGCTGGGGGGATGTGCAGAATCAGAAAATTGGAGAAAGAGGGATGATGGGAAGGACAGATGGGGTGGTTTTCAGCTGAATCAGGGAGCTAAACTGCCTGTCCCAGCTGAAGCAGGACAAGTGAAGAGCTGAGTGTGGGCACGGGTGCGAGGGCACAACAGTGTGTGCTCAGGGCTGGCACAAAGAATTGCCTCAGGCTCATCCACCCCGGGCGGGATGGCATCCCACCCCACCTCCCAAGGCCCTTCAGGCTTCACTGGTTCTGCACTGGCTGTACTGGTTAGAGCCCCTGCTCCACCCCTGGCCAGCACTGCCCGCCCTTGCCCGGGGGTCACTGGCACAACTGCTCCAGGGCAAACCTGCCAGCTTGGGATGGGTTTTGTATTCCTGGAAGTCTTGGCCAGACCTGCTCTGTGCTCATCCTTGCTGCCCAGCCCTGCAAGTCCAGACAGACCATTGCCAGCCAGAGCCAACCTCACAGCCTCTTGTGTGGGTTGGAAACAGGTTCCCCCCAAGCTCCAGTGAGGCAGATCCAGTAAATCCCTTTTGCTGCTCTGGCTCAAAAGCCCCCTGCATTAAGACCTGGCCATGAGGCCGAGCAGCTGCCCGGACCCACAGCTGCTGGGCTCTGCCTTCCCCGGCCTCCACGGGCAGATGGTGATGAGGCCAGGAAAGAAACAGCTTTTCTCCTCAACAGCAACAACAACAGAAAAAAGCAATTATGCAGAGAAAGAAAAACCCACCCTGTTTTCTCCCCACCGCCCAGCAGCGTGGCATGGATGGGTGACACTGGGGGATGGTGGCACTGGGTGGATGGATGGCACTGCCTGGCTCAGCAGATCCTGTCCCTCCAGAGTGGGCACCCACCCTGCCTGCACCCACCCTGCCTGCACCCCGTGCTCCTGGGGGATAGGAGAGCCCCAAACATCATCTGAGACTCCTCACATGTCACTGTGGTGGCAAAGGGTGCCCAGTGCCCCCCTGACTTGGGGGTGCAGCAGCCAAAGCTCATCCCTCGAGTGCATCCGTGCGTGCCGGTGTGCTGGAGCGGTAGGAAAGGCGCTGGGTTTCCCTCTGTACGTTGCATTTCCCATCATCTTTGCAAGCCACCGTGACTAAACGCTTCTGAGGTCATCCCCCCAGCCCTCCCACCGCCGCTCCTGCAGGAGGCCCAATCCCTGGCACACGGCATCCATGACAAGGCCTTTCTGGAATGAGGTGGCCGCGTCCTCTTGAAGGGGCTGTGGGACTCACCCGCTGGGACTTCAAAGAGATCCCAGCTCCAAAAGAGAAAAGCCAGGAGAAAAGGAGTCCCGGTCATGGAGTGACCCCTGTCTTGCCTGCCTCAGGCACAGGAACGCCCTCGGATTTTCATGCTTGCCTGGACAGTTTTTGTGGCAGCCGGGCTTCGTTTGTGAGCAATCCCAGGATTTTCATTCGAGCCTGCGATATTGGGAAGGCAGAGCTGGACACTGCAGGGAGGGTGGGATGCAGGGCACACTGGCACAGTGCCAGGGGCAGGCACAGGGGCTCAGAGGGGACAGAGACAGCAAAAGCAGGGTACGGCAGTGTCTGGTGAAGAGCTTGAGGGTGCAATGGGTTGTTCCAGCTCTGTGTCCCCAGCGGGGCAGTGGAGCCATCCCAGGGCAGTGGGAGATGTCCCCAGGTGAAGGGGCAGTGTGGAGGCAGCAGCACCAGCCCGGGGCACAGCAGCCAGGGATGCTTTGGGCTGCGTGCCCAGCCCCCTCCTGCCCTCCTGAGCACACAGACCCTTGGGCACAGTTGTGTCATGGGGTGTCCAAAGCTGGTCCCTCTCTTGGAGCACATCTGTCCACTGGATTCACCACATCCCAGCCACCAGCCTGGCCCGAGCCCTCCTTGTCCTTCCTTGATGGAGCAAGTTTGGGGGCTCACTGTGAGGGGGCTGCTCATCGGTTTTCACCCCCAGCAGAGTGGAGTCACCTGCTTTCCCTGGGACACCCACACACTGTTCAGTGTCCATGGCACACACAAGCCCATCCTGGGGGTGTTGATGTCCCACTTAGTGGTGACAGTGGCTGTGAGATGGCCAAGGAGGGCCTGGGAAGCCCCCCCACAATGCAGATGCCCGCTCACCCCACAGAGGGGTTCAGCAGAGACTGGGGATGCATTGCTGGTGGTCACCATCTCTCCAGCCACGCCTATCCCATGTGGGACAGGGTTTGTGACAACGGGAGCCCTTGTGCAGGATGAGGTGACCTTGTGCAGCCATTGAGCTGTCCTCCAGCAGGATAAAGGGCTTTGCCAAAACCACCCAGAGATCAGGGACCACAAGTCCCAGGTGGACACTCTACATCCTGGCTGGAGGCTGCATTTTCCCAGGTCCCCAACTGTCCCTTGCTGCTGCTGGGGACCACGGGGACACCCCGGGGTGCCCGGCTGCCCCGGCCTCGCTGCCATATGCCAGCAGCCAGCTCAGCAGAGGCTCTCCGATGGCCCTCCCGACAGTTGGCAGGCGCTCTGGCCTCATTAAAATTGTATTAGGCTGTATTTAAAAAAAAAAACACAGCAGCACCAGGGAAAACAAAGAGCAGCCCTAAGAGAGGGGCTCGGAGAGGCAGATCACGCTCCGAGGATGTTTTCCCATGGGATGCTGCCCCAAGGGGGTTTGCTCAGGAAGCAAGGGACAGCGGTGGAGTGTGATGGGGGCTCAGCCATGTTCCTGTTTCCTGGAGATCAGGATCAGTCACGGCACTGGTCATGTGGCTTGCTCAGCTCTATTAGCTGGATTTATCCCCTTAGCATAATTTAATTGCATCCAGAGAGGAAAAAGGGATGGAAATGCTTGAAGCGCCTTGTTTCAAGCAGTTTGGATGTTGGACACCGGCAAATGAAGGAAGGAAGTGGATGAGAGCACATGGACAGTCTGCACTGGGAATTTGTCCTTCTCTTCCCGCCCCAGCTCATTTTCTGGTGTTTTCTGGTGTGGTTTTTACATTACCAGAAACTAAAGCGAAAACCTGCCCCTTCCTCTGTCTCCCCCGAGGACCCTGCGGAGGTGGGGTGGAGGCCGGAGGCTGGTTCATCCAGCAGGAGAAGGAATTTTATTAGGAAAGCTTAAAAGACCTTTTGTGTAGCAGTGATTAACCTCTGTGGTGGGGACGGTGCTCTTTGTCCTGGACCCTGTGCCCTGCCTGGTCCCCGGGGGCTCTGCTGGGACACGAGGCTCTTGTAATCCTGTGCAAAGTGCCCAGGAGCAGGGCATGAGAGACACAGGGTATTTTGTGGGACAAAATAATCAATTGTCAGGGGATGCTTTCCGGCCTTAAAAAAAAAAAAAAAAGAAGAAGAAAAAAACAGGAAAAAAGAAAATTAGAATGTGTTTATTCCTTGCTGCCCAGTTTGCAAGCGGAGCATGTGAGAGCTCTGGGCACTTTTGTAGCTGTGAGACCTCAAACAGGAGGCCCAGAGGAAGACTCCAGTGCCAGCCCTGTTGCCTGTCCCCACTTTTAATTCCCTGCTGCAGCGCAGAGTCAGCACAGAGGAGTTTGCAGGGAAGAAGAAAGTGTGTTATCAGCGTCTCCCACGCAGCTCCAAAATAGCCCGGCCCAGGCGCTCGGCAGCGCCGGGCGGAGCAGGTGACTCAGCGTGCGACAGCAGCTCCTTTCTGCTCTGATTTCCCCACTCGGCCATGCCTGGATCCATGTTTCCCACTGCAGCCCATGCACTGTGTCCGATGCTGCCTCTGCTCACGGCCTCATCCAGGACTGCCAGAGGGTTTGGTGGGCAGAGGAAGGAAAGGCAGGGAAGGTTCAGGCGTTTGCTGCCTGAATTCCCAGGCACAGCTGCTCTCTGGATCTGCAGCATCTGGTCTGAGCATGGCTGGGATGGTGATCCCCACCTCTGGCAGGAGCCAACACGACGCTGTGGTTCCATCCTCACCTTGAGATGGAGCACGATGCATCCCAAAGAGGACATAAGAGGGATGGAGAAGGCTTGGAAATGAGCCAGAACGCAGCAGGGGGGACAAGCAGACTCTGATCAAGCTTCTGTGGATGGGGGATGAGGAGGAGGAGGTGACAGCTCGTGTTTTTGAGTTTGCCATCTCCTCAGCTTCTCACAGGACTCAGAGGGGACATGGACATTGCAGGATGCTGTTGCAGGGGACTGATGCCAAGACCCCCTCGGGGGCTGCACCCACAGGTGCACAAATCCCCTCTGGTGGGGTCAGGGGGCTGAAGCTCAGCCGGGAGAGAAACTGAGGTCAAGCCCCAGCAGGACCAGGGGATTACCCCCAGAGCAGGGGGAGCATCTCTTCAAGGATGAGGTATTGGTAATAGGAGCAGTAATAGGAGCCAGCTGGGATGTCCCAGGGGATCCCTATAAAGGGCTGAGAAGGGCAGGGGGGTTTTTATAGCCTCTGACGTGGAGAGGAGGTGAGGGGGGTTTTTTGGCTCCTTGATGGAGGTATTGGGGCATCGTGGAGTGGGATGCAGGGCAGCAGCAGAGTGTGCACCCTTACCTGCAGAGGTGATGTGGGATTTTGGCCAGGGAAGGGGCTGGAAGCAGTGGTTTCAGGCTCAGGGAAGGGGTCAAACCTCCCTGCCCAGCCCTAGCCCCACCAGCTGTGCCTTCCTGGGCCCAGAGATCCCCTTCCAGATGGATAACTCCATTGTCAATGGTGAAAAGAGTCCATTAGTCAGGATTAGGAATGGGGCCTTTGGGGATTAGCCCTGCACCTCCCACCTGGCCCTCCTTGATTCTCTGGCCCTCCTTGATCCCTGTCGGTGCTGGTCCAGGGGCACTGTAGTACCTCTCTTTTCTTTTTTTTGGATGCAGAAGGGAACGGGACTATAGTTGAGCCACTGGGCTGAGAAATGTGGGAAGTGGTGAAGGGAATTGAACCAGGTCCACAGGTGACTCAGTATCTTGGCTCCCCATTGCATTTTCTCATGGGACTGCAGGCTCTCCCAGCAGCAGAACCCCTTGGACAGGGGGGTCTGCAGCCCCCAGCCCTGCTCGTCCCAGTGACACAAACTGACCTGCTGGTATGGAATGGCTGCAGGAAGGCAGGAGGGAAGGGAGTGTTGTCCCAGACCAGGATGTCGGCCCTTGGACAGCCCAGGAGTCCTCACAGCCCCGCATTTATCTCCTTATGTACATCCATGCCCATCTCCCTTCAGTGTCTGGGCTTCCTGTGCATCCTTGTAGGGGGGCTGGAGGGAGTTCTGCACATGGAGAAACTGAGGCAGCAGGAGTCCAGCTGTGTTTGCCATCTGATTTGTGGAAAAAACCACGTCTGGGCTGAAAGCTTAAGATGTTCTTCCTGTGGCATCTGCAAGGAGGGGTGACTGAGGTGGGGGGAAGCCCCAGAATCTGGAGCCCCTTGATGAGTTGAGAATAATTCCATCGGGCATGGATTCTGTGATTCCCCGTGTCCCCTGCAAAGAAGGGCCGGATCTGATCCCCAGCTCAGCAAACTCGGGAGCTGCTGGTGTGGGAGTGGCAGTGAGAGGTGGGGGGGTTTTTGACCCCCCGTCCCCGCTGTCCCACAGCTCCCTTTGCTCCCTCGGTGCTGTCAGGCTGGGTTATCCGCGGGCAAATGGCCACAAGGACGGATCGGGGCTGGAGAGCTCTGACCTCGCTGGCTGCGAGGGCTCCCCGGGAAGGCAGGAATGCGGGCGCCGCCCTGAAACCCAAAACCTCGGCACAGGGGCCCTGCTCTGGGCATGCGGCCGGCGGCTGCGGGCGGAAGGCCCCGGGCTGTGGGCAGCCGGCGCTGGGGCTGGGGGGGCTCACACGTGCGTGTTCTCACATGCAGTGTGCGTGAGCCTGTGTGCAGCACGTACAGGCAGGGTGCTTCTTGGTGTCCACGATCCTGTGTGCGGTGTCCACGAGCCCACGTGCAGGGGAAAATTGCCTTAATTTGCTGCTGTCATAATCAGGCAAAAGCAGGGGTACGGAGTGCGGCATGGGGGAAAACCCGGACTGGACTTTTTCCGGAGTACGGAATGGATTCGGGGAAAACCCGGACTGGACTTTTTCCGGAGTACGGAATGGATTCGGGGAAAACCCGGACTGGACTTTTTCCGGAGTACGGAATGGATTCGGGGAAAACCCGGACTGGACTTTTTCCGGAGTACGGAATGGATTCGGGGAAAACCCGGACTGGNAAAACCCGGACTGGATGTCTCCCGGACACTGGAATGGACTCGGAGGAAAACCCGGACTGGATTTTCCCCGGAGACTGGAATGGACTCTGGGAAAACCCGGACTGGACTTTTTCCGGAGTACGGAATGGGGCAATCCCGGATTGGATTTTTCAGTGATATTAAGATGCAAATGAAACCGGTAGGGATCGGGATGGTTCCTTGATCTGCTCAAGTTTTCTGTTTGTTGTTGATACAATCAGAACTCCGGGGTTTTGCAGCCTGTCTCGTCACAGGATTTTTTAATAAATACAGCGACAGGCACACGCAGTTTAAGGACGTATGTTCCTTGTGGAATCATGGCTGCCCGATCCTGTGTGCAGCGTACACGATCCCCAGTGCCCCGTGCACCTCGGCATGCGCGATCCTGTGTGCTCTGTTCACCTTGGCGCGCAGGATCCCGGGCGCACCGCGGACCCCGGCGTGCCCCGTCCCGCGGTGCCGGTGCCGGTGCGCGCGTCCCGCCCGCTGCGCGCAGAGCGCATCCCAACAGCACCACCCAGCAGCGCGGCTGCGCACTGCAGCGGCACGGCCGCCTGGGTGGGCGGGTCCCGGCCGTCCGCGGCACCACGGACAACATGGAGACGAACAAAGCGCTGGGGGAGCGAGGGTGGCGGCTTGTGCTTGTTCCGGCCCCACCGGAGCATTGTTCTAGGGGTGGTGTTTCTCTCTGGGAGCAGGTCGCTTCCTCTTGGGCATCACTGGGAACACGAACCAGAGCTCTGTCTGGCGGCGGGTGCTGCAGGATTTGAGCTAAGGGTGGGAGCGGGTGTCACAGCACGGGGAACTGGGTGCTCCAGTGCCACCAAATCCCTGCTGGTGAAGCCGCAGGCTCGGTGCTGCTCAGAGCAGACTCCAGCTTGTCCACTCAGGCTGGTTCACCTTGCACTAAGTTGACAAAGTGGTGGTGTAACCAGTCTCTCCATCACAGCCTGATCCACATCGTGGTACCCAGCACAGGGACAAGAGACACCACATGACACTCTCAGCATCACCCATCTCAACCTCTCTTTGTGATTTGGAAAGCACCTGGCCCCCACACAGACCTTCCACTCCCTTCAGCCCCGGGGACACTGCACCCCTGCATGCGCCTTTGGTGCTGTGAGACGTCACCAGAACATCTCCAATCTTTTATTGCTGGGGTGAATCATTCACTGGGGCAGCCAGGCTGTCTGCAAAACCCTGGTGCCAGCTGAGCACAGTCTCCCCGAGAGTGTTTTGAGGTGTTTACCCTGTTGCGCAGTGGGGATGCCACCAGTCTGATTCCCCTCCTTGGTTGGGAGAAGGCTTCAAACCTTGTAGCGATGCTGTGTCCCCGTGGTGAGGTGACAGGGAAGTGTAGGTGACACAGCCACCTGAACCAACACCCAGGCTGTCTCCTGGGGCAATAGGAGATGTCACTTCCTCACACCCCAGGGCGTTTGCTGCCTGTGACGCAATCCCGGGTGAGTGTGCCACGAACGGGCAAGCCTGCAGGGATGAGGAGCCATGCTGGGCCCTGCTCACTCCTCTCAGGCTCAGTAATGTGCCCTGGGGCAGAGCAGGCGGTCAGCCCTGCTTCCTCAGTGGGGAAATCAAGGCAGAGCCGGGGCTGGAGGATGTGGCATGGCGGGGGACTCAGGGATGCCCCATGTCCTGCTCTGGGCTAGCTCAGGGGTCACCCTTGGAGCCATCCCACCACCGGGAAGGGACCAGCACCCAGTCCCTGTGTTCTGGAGGGGCTGGAAGTCCCTTATATTTATGACGGGTTCTGTGACACCTGTCCCATGGGCAGCGAACAGGCTTTGCCCACCAAATTCCAGGTGCTTCAAGGTGCTCCCAGGTACATCCACACATCTGTGCTCAGGGACAAATTCTTTGCTGAAAGTGAGATTTTGGTGCCTGACCAACAGCAGTACCACTGCACCAGGTGCCAAACTTTGTTTTCCCCAGGGTGTTCATTTCTCCCCTTGGATCTTGGTTGGGACCATGGCAGCATCTCCCCAGCCCAGCGTGTCCGGCAGCAGCCCTTGGCCAAGCCCGGAGCTTTCAGCACGGCGTTGGCCGAGGCAGAGCCGCTCCTCCCTGTCCCCCCCGCGCAGAGGGGAGCGTGGAGAGGAAATTGCTGCTGACGGAGCTGCGAGCACTGCCGGACTGGGGATGACTAAGTTTGGCAGTGCTACCTGCTGGCTGTTTTTCCTTTTATGGAGGATTTGAGCGAGCCGCTGGAGCAATTCTCCGAGAGAACCCAAAGGGATCCACCCTGACCTTGGGGATGGGCACTGGCGGGTTGGGGAAAGGGTGGCTGGTGAGAGCAGGGTGGGTCGTGAGACGTTGGGGCGGCGCTCGGCTGGTAGAGGTGGGGATGGGCCCCCCTCGCCCATCCGGACGGGGCACCCGAATGTTTTCACTTTCTATTTTAAGGCGCTGGAGTCTGGCCCCAAGCGGAGGCCTGGCCTGCAGTGCCAGCCGGGGCGCGTGGCTGCTGGCACCCTCTGTGCCACCCGCCTCCGAGGCCACCCCTGCATCTCACATCCGTCCCAGTGCGACTTTCCCACAGGTGATGGGGTGAAGAGAGAGGGTGAAAGGGGATGTGTCTCTGCAGGGGGACACTTCACTGGAAGGGGACACTGCTGCAGGGGTGGGGGCATCATCTACTCAGGGACGCGCTGCTGCAAGGTGACAGCACTGCAGGGGACACACTGCTGCAAGGAGACACTCCTCGGGTGTGGGGGCACAGCTCTGCACCCCAGAGCTGCTCCACGGTGCTGAGATGGAAACGGGGCAGCCCAGACTCGGAAAGTCCCCAGCTGGTGAGAAAATCAGAGAAAGAGAAACAAAAATAGCACCTTTTTATAGTGACTGTAGTGGGGTGGCTTGCAGGGACAGGACTGGGCTTTGGCCAGGCTGCCTCAGCACCCAGGCTGGCCATCCCATAGCCCCCAGCCCGTGTCGAGGGGCTGGGACTGGGCTCCTCAGCTGTGTCCTGCATTCTTGGCATTATTCTCCTTTTTTCTCCTCCTCCTCCTCCACCCCGGGGACAGCTCAAAAACCTCTCCATTTATGGACAGGAGGTTAGGTCAAGTGGGAGGGTGAGGGGACGCCCGGGTCCCTAGGGAGGGACAGGGGTCCCACGTGGTGCTGGGAGCTGTGACCACCCCTGGAGGTCACAGCAACGATGATGTGCGGAAAGTTGAGGGTCACCTGGGCATTGCCCCTGGGATGCCCATCGTGATGCCCAGTGCCACTGGGACCCCCACCCAGGGTGGTGTTTGGGGTCACCTGCCCCCGCCCCCCATGATGCTGGAGCACCCTGAGCTGCTGCATGCAGACAGGGAGAAAACAGGTCCTGCAGGTGGAGAGGGGTTTTTTCCTCGTGTTTTATCATTTTATTTTGAAGCCAAAAGCTGCCAGTTTGGGGGTGAGGCTGCAGCAGCTGCACCCCACCCTGGAGGGGGAAGGCTGGAGGTGTCCCCAGCCCCAAGCCACCGAGGAGTCACTGGGGCAGGGTGAGATGACTCTGAAGCCACTCCAGGATGACAAAACATCCTGACTCATTCTAATCATTAATATTATTTAAAAAAAAAAAGGAAAGAAGAAATGACTCAGGCAGCAGTACTCTGCCATTGGGTGGTGACGAAGTGGCTGCTTGGGGTTAGGTTTTTGGGGTGGATTTTCCCCCAGTCTATAATAACACCTTGAGGTGTTGCTGACAGCAATGAGCTGAGGAAGGGGCAAATACCCGAGGAAATGTGCTGGGGAACCTCCCACTCTGCCATGCTTTGAAGGATGCTTTAAAAGGCAGTACATGCAAGCCCCCCCAAACCCTGGGATGTCCCAGGTTGTGTCCTGGCTGGGAAAGGACAGTGGCACCTGGTGGGGAAGGGTGAGATGGATGAGTATCAGCTGGTTTTTGGTGCGTTAACCAGGCCTGCAGCCCCCTGGCCAAAATCCTGTCCCCATGGGCTGGGGGGCAGAGGGAGGGACCCCAGAGACTCATCCCTGCACCCTGTGGGGGCCCATCGACCCCTCCCCGGCTCCCGGCTGACTCAGCCGTACGGGATTCCCACAGTTTCCGTCAGATGCTGCCTGGAGTAAATGGGGAAGAGGTTTCACAAGCCCTAGTAATTAATGCTAATTACAGAGCAGCAACATGGGAAACATTTCTTCCCCAGGTGTCCTTCCAAAAATGGTTTTGTGCAGGTGTGGCACCATCCTTCACTTGTCATTAGCACTGCTCCGCCTGGGAGAAGGTGAAGCCTTCGAAGGCTGGGACTGTGGGAACAGCCTGACGGGGGACGGTCCCCGCGGGCGCCCGGCCCGGCTGCGGCTGCTGGCAGCTGGGTTTGGCTGGAGGGCAGGGCTCATGCAACCCTGGGTCAAGGCAATCCATGGGGAAAAAATACCCTCCGACCTCCTCGAGCAGCATGACTCCTCCTGGCAGCTGGCAGAAAAAGAAAACCACGGAGAAGGGGCTTGGAGACTTTTTTT
>VZRS01000257.1:80000-90013 GCA_013398055.1 Ifrita kowaldi | reverse complement strand
CAATCCCAATTCTCTCAGCATTTTCTCACAGCAGATCTGCTCCATCTCTCTGATCACCTTGGTCCCTCTGAGAGAAGGGACACCTTCTGTGCCCCAGAGAATTGGGTGTAAGGCCTATAAGGCCCTTTTGCTGCATCTTGCAAATTGGAAAAACTTTGTCTACTGTGCTGATCTTTTCTATCCAGATTGTTTAAGTCTGAAAGAAAATACCTACGAAAACATCTTAGTAGTTCTTAAGTGGTTAGAAGATGGGATTGGTTTTGCAGTAAAAATTCCTTCACACCTTTTCTTTTAAATTTAGCAGGGTGTTTTTGTCAAAAGTGTGCTTTTTGCCATCCTAGTGAAACTCTTCCTAGATCTGACTGAGCCTACATTCCTTCAGAAGAAAAAATGAATACTCTTCCCAAATAACAAAGAATTCCTAACATTTTACTGTTCCCATCTCCTCTCTCAAGAGTCTGTCAGCACTGAGTAGAGACAAGCCTCCTTCTCTTTGCTCCTGGTCTCAGCCCACAGCAGCACAGCCTATAGAGGAGAGTCTCACTCATCCCCCAAATCAGAACAAACTCAAGATAAAAGGAGCTTCTGGATTCATTTAATTGCTAAAAAATATAAGCCTTTGCAGAAATGAGAGGTGCTGTTATTTTTTTCAAGGTGTTTCCATTGTTGGGGCAGAGTTAGCCTTAACTCCCTGCAAGCTTTGAAGCCTTAGCCTAACCAGAGGTAGCCAGAATTTTTGAACTTGGGCAAAATAGTGTATTTTTCATTAGCCTGCTATTTCAGTTTGGGAGAAATATTTTTCTAGGTATTTTCTCTGTGAATTTTGCATTGGAAAAATACAAAAGGGCCCAGGACTGGAAACTTTCATCCCACATGATAAAGCTTGAGAGAGAGAGAAGCAACGGAAAATAGGGTCTTAGAGAAACATAGGGCAGGCTTAGCAGTAGGTAGTAATACCAGCCTCATGTGTAAAATATATTGTTGGAAGAAATGTACTGTCTGGATTGTGTAAGAGTTGGCCCAAGGCTGTGTTAATAAAGAGTAAAGACTATTGTAATATATTTTACACTGGGACTTAATTAAAGTTGAATGAAGAGCTTCAGTTCTCTCACTTCCGAATTTCTGATGCCTGAGAGCTGTTCCTGCAGTGGCACAATTAATGCATTGTCACTGTGTGAATGAATTTGTTTTCCAAGGGGGGCTTAGGGAAGAGGGAAAAATGAGAGTTCCTGGGCTTTAAGATCATCGCATGGGAGAAAAGTGGGGAAGTCACTGAAATTAACAGTTCTGCAGAGGAAAACCTTCTGGCCCCCCTGTGCCTCGTGGTAGCCCACAGGAACCATCAGGCAGCTGGGGAAGAGTCCTTCCCAGCCAGAGCGTGCCAGGGCTTCTGCTTCATTTTTGTTTTGGAGTGTGTGATTGCTTAGCATGGAAACAGATGATAGGACTTTCCCACTGATTTCCAAAAAATATCACTGTCTGAGGTGAAGCATGTAAAATCTCAGCTTCAAAGCTGCAAGCAGATGAAAAGAAATAATAGTAATGAAACCCTGATGCAACTTAAGTGCAGTGAGCTTTTCTGAACTTTCACTGTTTTATAATGATAATTTAAGGGTGCAGTCTGTTTGCTGGGAAATAGCAGCATAAACCAGGAAGCTGAAATCAATGGTGTTATTTTAGATTTACATTAGTGTAACTGAGACTGGAGTTTGGCATTTACTACTAAAATGAATGTTTTTAATGGATGTTTCATTAAGAATTAGACCAAAAATATGTTATTAATAAACAACATGTTATTTAGAGCCCAGCTGTTGGGTAAGCAGACAACCAACACACGAGTGTTTCTTTCAAAAACACACTGGTGTTGGATATCCTTGTATGAATCCAGAGCAGGGCCCCAGACTTGATACGGGGTGTTGTCCAAGGCATCCTGCCAGTGTCATTTTAGGGATAACAGTTATTTCTCATAAATAGCTGCCCTGGGCTGCTTGGTGAGGGTTGAATCACGTGCTGGAGAAAGAGTGACAACAGGGCCAGGCAAACCCTGATTTCATTACTCCTTCCACCTACCGAAATAAACAGCAGGGAGCTGCTCTTGGAGAAGCTCAGCAGCCTGAAGGGTGGGGAAAGTAGCTCTGCACAGTGCACCTGAACTGCCTTCTCTGATTGTTACTGTCCCTTAGAGCCACTAGGAGCTAATCCCACACAACTGAGGGAGGGGATTGTGCCCCTCTACTCTGTTCTTGAGAGACTCCACCTGGAACACTGTGTACAGCCCTGGTGCCCCCACCATAAGGAACTGTTGGAGCAAGTTCAGAGCAGGCCATGGAATTGATAAAGGGAACTGGAGCAGCTCGCCTGGGGAGACAGGCCAGGAGAGTTGGGGCTGTTCAGTTTGGAGAAGTTTGTGTGGAGACCTCAGAGTACATTCCAGCATCTGAATGGGCTACAAGGAAGCTGGAGAGGGACTTCTCACCAGGAACTGTAGTAACAGGATAAGGGGGAATGGCTTCAAACTGAAAGGGAGTAGGTTTAGCTTGGATATTAGGAAGAAATTAGGAATTAGAATTAGAATTAGAGAGGGTGGTGGGGCCCTGGCACAGGTTTCCCAGAGAAACTGTGGCTGCCCCATCCTTGGAAGTGTTCAAGGCCGGGTCAGATGAGACTCTGAACAACCTGGGATAGTGGAAAGTGTCCCTGCCCATGGCAGGGGTTGGGAACAAGATTACCTTTAAAGTCCACTTCAACCCAAACCATTCTGTGCCTGTGATTCTAACTTCACACAGCTCTGCAGGATGGGGATTGCATGTTCCAGTCTGCTCTCCTGCCAGGGGCTGGGAACATTTCCTTTGTGGTTGCTTGAAGAGGAGGGGCTGGTGAATGAAGAGTTAACAAACCTACTGGCAGGAAGCTGCAGAGCTCCCTGTGCATCTCTTGGTGGGTCATTGCAAAGGAAAAATAAACAACTCAGGAAGTCAGGAATTCCCATAGCATCCCAGACCAGCACTCCAGTGCAAGCAGTATCCTGTCCCTGGTGGAGCCAGATGCTTTGGAGGAGGATACGAGCATCCCTGCTGTGCACAATTATGGGATGTGAGGAAGGATAGCTGAATGGGTAGGGCACATTTTAAGACCTTGCAATCAATATTCTGCTTTGCTTGAGACCTTTCTTGGATAAATCTATTCCCACACCTCCTGGAAGAGCAGCCATCCAGGTTGCATCTGGATGACACACGGAGTTGGTCTCCCCAGCATCAGCAGCCAGGGAGGGGTTTTCAGGCAGAGCCAATGCCCGTATGTGGGCAGAAGTCATCTCTAAAAGTCTGTTCCCAGATGGTAACCGGTGTGTATTGAGTGGTTTGGAAAATCTAAAGCATATTTAAGGGCCTGAGGTAGAAAAAAAGCAGGGAACCAAGCATTTTTTAAAGGCTTGTTGAAACAGCTGGCTGTGAGCCCTTTAAAAATGTGCAGTGGGGCTGTTTTGGAGACTGGATCCATAATAAATGGCATTTAAAATATCTCCACTTCCATGTGCCACATATGTCAGTGCCAGGATTTTTTTTTTATTCCCAAAATCAGAGACGTCCCTTCATAAAGATCTGCAGATTTCTGCACAGAAACGGAAGTGAAGAACCACCATGCTCAAGAATTGAGAGCTGCAGTAAAAAAATCATGGAAATCTATCTTGAATGGATTGCATTTGAACATTGTTCCTACAGCACATGCACCATTTATCCCCTCCTTTGTAGTGTCTAGGGCCTGTGGTTTTGGAAGCAAGAAACAGGACTCGCTGTATCTTATCCTGCCTTATTTGTTGCAGACCGCATTTTGTATGCAAGGAAACAACAGGCGAAATAGCCTCCCAGAGAAAGGAAGAATGAGATAGTTTCCTAAGTTGTCTTTGCCTGAGTTGGCAGCTGCTCCGTTTCATTCAGCTTTTTGTTCCCCAGTGAGTGCTGTGCATGTGTAGCAACAATGGGGTGATGCAGTGACACCGCGGGCTCATGGCGGAGTTCCGTCGGGTCCATTGACAGGCGCGGCCGCGGCCGGCGCGCCAAGGGAGCCAGGCCCCCGAGGAACGGCTCCGCAGCCCCTGGAGCAGCTCCCATGGATCGGCCGCTCC
Organism: Ifrita kowaldi; assembly: GCA_013398055.1. NCBI lineage: Eukaryota > Metazoa > Chordata > Aves > Passeriformes > Cinclosomatidae > Ifrita > Ifrita kowaldi. Next base: position 85,890 of record VZRS01000257.1, on the reverse strand, counting down.
GGTGGGGAATCCCTGCTCGGCTCCTGCAGCTCTGTGTAACACAGGCAGGTCCTCCCAGCTTTTTGAAAATCCCCTTTTTCGCTAAACACTCTGGGTGTTTGTTACATCAGCATAAATCCCACACCTTTTCACTTTCTCACCTTTTCACATCTTCAAAGTATTACCTGGTAGAGACTACCGGAAATCCCAAGTCATGTTGAGCAGGGAGTATCATGGCATCTGCCCCTGGATCACCCTACTGATGTGTTGGCTTTACTCTCGCTTTTCCCAGTTCTGCAAACATTGTCCTCTCCTGTTCGCAATGAGAAATACCCACAGCAGCAACAGGAAACCAACAAACTGAATGGTGAAGCAAACAGTGGAACTGAGTCTAGAAAGGACACTGTTGAAACTGCTGAAAAGACAAAAAAATTGCAGAGAAAAATGCCCCCTATTTCAGATTCTTGATGTTAGTCACCTTATTCATTGCATTATTGCAACAGTGAGTAGAGAAGCTCTGGCATAAATGAGGTTTTTGCTGGTTTTTTTTGTTTTATTGAATGAGAGGTCCTTGTTAGTCCACATGAAGTGCCTTTTGGAATAGCAAATTGCTATTTTCTGTACTTCCAGATGGAAAAAGATATCTGTGATTGATGTTCTTTGTTACAGTAGCAAAAACATACATTCAGGAGGGAAAATATTTCTGTTTTTAAACTGCATCCATTAGATGCGAGATCACTGTAAATACAGTAAATGGATAAGATATTTCCACAGCGGCTTTCCAGGCTCTAGCTTTGGAGAAGGTCAGTGAGGTAAAGGCCAGTGCTCAGCACACAAAGGCCCCACTTTGGGAAGGAATCCCTGTTTATGTCAACAATGAAGCATGTGCTTTGGAGAGGTCTGAATTGGGGCTTAAATGTGAACCAGTGGAGGAATCCAGCCAGCTTTTGTGTGTAGGAGTACAGATGACATGTTCCACACTGGAATTTATGTAAATCCCAACTCTTTAATGCATGTCTGATTGCTGCTTTCTTAGATTATCCAAGCAATGCATACATGAGAGTGAACAGTATTGCCGTTTTGGGTATCTCCAGCATCCTTTCCATTTATCAAACCAGATCCTGCACCTAAAAAACGTCCTTGTCCGATTTCCCTTTTGCAATTAGTTTTAAGAAAGAGGAGGAGATTGGGGGCCTTAACACTTATTTGTGAAGTAACTAATGTATGTGTGGAAAACTAACCATCCTTTAACACAAAAATGCCGGAAGGCTTTTTTAGCATTCCCAGCTTTGGGATTTTGGGCAGTGCAAAGCAAGAGCCTGTTGATTGAGTTGAGTTGAGTTGAGTTGAGTTGAGTTGAGTTGAGTTGGAGGCCTTCCCTCATAGGTTGCCAATGAACCATAAATGCTAGTTTAAAACCGAAAGATGGGGGCCAGTATAGGACATACATAACCATAGAAGTGTTGAAAAGTTCAAGAAAGTGAATTTTGTGTACTATTCTGCAGGATCTTCCCTAGGGCTTGTGCTTTCTTTCAAGATTGTCATGAATGGAAATTGAAATCTTCAATGATTATTGACTTGAATAAGTAGCTCATGCCAAAGAGCTGCTGATTCCTCCTTCCAGCTGTTTTCACTGCCAGCATTTCCATCATAGCCAGGTGGCTGCCCCTCATCAGACACAGGAAAGCTTTTCTTTTCCTTCAAATGCATTTCAAGTGTGCTAGTAAAATCACCTAGGGATGAAAGAGTTTCAGAATGCAAAAAAAAAGAAACCCAAAAGTTAATTGCCTTTTTAGTTCTGTACATGCTGAAGTAAAAATAAAACTATGGAATGGAAAGTACCAGAACTATTTTAATCATTAAAACTACTAGACCATATAGAAGAATGGGGAAGTTGATCCATGTGACACACACTTCAAAAAGTTTTTTATAAAAACAACAAAGGCAAACCCTGCAGTATTCTGAAGGAATGGCCTGGTCCTTGCATTGCAAAATCTGGGGTCATTACTGCAGTGCATTATAGTGTTCTTTCAAGGAAGATTTGTTGAAAATAATGCAATTCATGGTTTTTTCTTTGATATGTTCATCAAACTTAATGCTCTGTGGCCAGTGCTATCTAGAGCTTGCAAAATGAAAGTCCACCAGTAAAATACGTACATGTGCAGCATATCCCCATTAAACTTGGAGGCGTTAAAAATACTGTGTCATGGGAAGGCCACACTGTTTGTCCTGATGGGTTTTTGGTAGTTCTGGTATCACGTCCCTTACCTTTGGATTGACAGAAAGTTCCAGTGGTGCCCTCATCTATACAATAAAGCCACTTGCCTTGTCACACTGGGACAGCTGGGCTGACCAGATACTCTAAATTAGGGTTTTTTTCCTTTCACCTGTGAGATTTAACATCCAAGGAGCTTTAGCATGCAAATAGCAACACTTTTTTGGAAAACTGTGCAGTGTGCTCGTCATTTTACTGTAGGTTTCTTTGTTTTAAAGAATTCAGTGGTTTTAGGTTCAAAACCTAAGTGTAGACCAGAGAAATAATACACAATGGCCTGTGGATTCCCATATGAAGTAAAATCCATGTGACAATTCCAGTCAAGGCCACTTAATAGATTTTATGTGCAAAATGAAGACACCAGAAATGACCCATTTCTCTATAGGGTTACCTGGAGATTTCAGCCTCTTCATACCTGAAATGAATCATCACACTTCCTATCAGAAGTTTGTGTAGTGATGGTGTAAATGACCATACATGAGGGTGGTTAGGAACAGACAAAGCTGACTCCAAATGCTCAAGCCTCATGTTCCGCATGTCACCACCCTTCCTTCCCCAAGCCTGCCTGCAAGGAAATTGCCTCATTAAGCTTTTCAGACTGAAGCTGCTTAAAAAAACTCTGGCTTGTTTTCAGAAGGACACAGTACTTTGAAACTGTGCTTTAAAAGAAGAGGTTCTTACACCCAAAAAAAGCACATTACGAGTGTTGTCTGTTACGAGAGTCTCCAAACTGGTGCCCCCACACTTGAAAATGCCTTGACCCACACAGTGATTTGTTGGCATTGCCCTCTTACACACAGGTGAATGCTTACAATGGACCTAAAGCCCTCCCTACCTGATAATGGGGGATTTTCTATATCTGAGGACAAGATTTTGCAGGCAGCAGCTGCTGGCTGGTAGCCAAGAAAAATGGGTGTTCATTACCCACCAAGAGCTAATTGCGCCCATCATGAACGTCAGTGTCGCCAGCGGAACAGATCCTCTTTACCTGATGTGTTTTTCCCAGTCAGGCTGGTATGACAAATCAATCCTCCACACATGAATATTTCAAACTGTCCCCAATAACCTGGTACTGTGTAGAAAAAGGAGTATGTTGGTCAGGGCCCGGCTCCTCAGTGCTGCAGTCACATCCCATAGTGGGTTCATAAGTGCCTGTGGAACCCTGTGGAGGTCAGTGCCCCATTCTGTTCTTCAGCTCCCCTGCCCTACAGTGGGAATGGTGATACTGAGTTTCACTACCCCTGCCAGATGCTGTGGGGGCTCTGGTTACAGCACTGTGCTGTGAAAATCCTCCTACCAAACCCTATGTTGCTCTGTTCCCTGAAGACTCCTGGAGAGACCCAGCTCTTAGGCAGGCTGAGGCTGCAGGAAGTTTACAGTATTAGTGCTTTTTCCAGTAGGGCTCCTCAGGGCTGCCTTTAGAAAATGCCATTTCTTGTAGCACCACGTGTCCCCCTGCACAGTGTCAGATTGATACTCTCAGTGCCAGCACACTGAACGTGGTTGGCATTGTGTTCATGCAGTCACAGCTTGGGTTTTATTTTTCAGTTTCTCCTATAACTCAGGGTTTGTCAAGGTTTTCTCACACTTTTTTTGTTAAATAACCACATTATTTGGTCTTCCAGTGTATTATCAGGAGTGTGGAACATCCTGTAAGTATTTTAATAGTCGTCTTCTTCATTGCTGCATCTGATTTAAATGCGGTGAATCCTTCACATTTATTTCTGTGTTTATACTTCATGTTTATTGTGGGACTCCTAATGGACAGGCTCCCATATTCATGTGGTTGTACTGTACCCTGCTGTTTCTCTGAATGTTCTGTAGTTTGTAATGTAGTGGTCTCTTGGAACTGGTTGTATGTTCAGAAAATTATTGGAGATGGCACTCAGTGCTCTGGTTGTCAAGGTGGTGTTTGCTAAAAAGGTTGGACTTGATGATCTCAGAGATCTTTTCCAACCTAAATGATTCTATGATTCAATAATGCAGCTGCATGTTTGGGCCTTGTGTGAATTTTCTCTTGTGTGAATTTTCATAGATAAACTGACCATTTTTGCCTTTGCCTTGGGGACCCAAATGTGTGACAGATAAAACTCAGCCCCAGAGCATCATGCTTGTTCAGGGACCTCAAAAGTTCTCCTCCAATTTCCCATCAGTTTGCGTTGTATGAAGTGCATCTGTCTGTGTGATCTTGGTATAGCACGTGGAGGTTATTTCAGGATAAAGTTGCAACTTTTTCTGTAGAGAAGACCTACCTAGGTGGCTTAACCATGCATAGGAGAATGAAAAATTATTTCTCTGTAATACTTAGGTTCCGGCTCCAGAAGACCACATAAATCACATAATCACAGAGTCATGGAGTGGCTTGGGTTGGAAGGTACCCTAAAACCCATCCAGTTCCAACCCCGTCATGGGCAGGGACACCTTCCACTATCCCAGCTTGCTCAGAGCCCCATCCAACCTGGCCGTGAGCACTTCCAAGGATGGGGCAGCCACAGCTTCTCTGGGCAACCTGTTGAGCAAAGACCAGTAAAATACTAAGATTTAGAGCCTAATAAATACAGCATTAATAGTGTTTAACCCAGGGAGTTTGTACACAGAGATTACCTCTCAGAATTCAAGGTTGAGTTGTGTCAGAGCAGGCACTTCTCGGAAATACCTGAACGGTGCTCTTCCAACTTCTGCTATCTCAGTAAGGAAAAAATAACCACCTTTATCTTTACTAATAGATAAATTTGCATTCTTTTCTCTAGGACTGCCTTAAAGCTTGTCAGGAACAGATCGAGGCGGTGCTCGTGAACAGCCTGCAGCAAGTCCGGCAGCAGCAGCAGCAGAGCAACCCCTCGAAGACAGTGGATGAACTGGACCAGGCCAGCACTCCCACAGATGTGAGAGACATCAACCTGTGAGGACATCGGCACACAAAGTCACGCTTGCTCCCCCAGACCCTTTATTTTTGTTATTGTTTTTAGAGTGAATTTTTTTTTAATCTGCTCCCACATAGAACATATTTAAAGCTCTTTTAGGTAAAAAAAAAAAAACAAAAACCAAAAAAAAGTACAAAAACTGAATAATGAAAAAAAAAAGCATTTGGTGCCTGTGATGTTCTACAGAAGGGAATCCCACGATATATTTGGTAATTGCTATTTGATTATGTATCAGTGATATTAAATGCTTATAAAAGCATACAAAGTAGCTAGATCAATGTAAGCCTGCATTTGTGGGAACAAAGTAGAGTATACTTGTCTGTGTATTATGAACTAGTGCATACACCCCTTTTTTAGATTTAAGAAAGGAATCGTGTGTGCGATTTTATGGCTTGACTAGATTGCAAAGCAATAGAATAAGGGGTTTAGGGCAAAGTGGGAAAAGATCCCTGAAGCAATTGAACCATTTTGAATGCAGAAGAGATTTGCTGATCTGTCACCTCTGTTATTAGTCAGAAGTGTTTGTTGGATCTCTGTATGTTAGTTTTGTTTACTCTTGCTGTCTGTGGTAGCTGCTACCTAAGAAAGAAGATGCTTTATTTTACCAGCCAGAAGAGCAGGTGTCTTTTGGGCTTTTTTTTAGTTGATTTATTTTTCTTTTTTTTTTTTTTCAACTTCCCCTCTACCCCTCTTGAATTTTTTCTACTTTTCC
>VZRS01000257.1:0-77500 GCA_013398055.1 Ifrita kowaldi | reverse complement strand
TACAGCTTACTGTATGTTTGAAGGCTGCAAATCCTACAACTTGAGCGCTTTCACAGTAGCTTTCAGCATAAAATTACTGCGTAGTACTTTCCTTTAACAGATGTTAAAGGAAGTGTGTTTTTACTGCAAATGAGGTGTGAGATTTTCCCCCCTGAATTGCAGAAATCATAAACCTCCCAATTGATTGATTAAAAAAGAATAAAAAATGTGTTGCTGATTCTGCCTTCCCAAGTGTCAAAGGATTGGTACAATTGCTAAAAGCGTTTCTCTGTCAGCTTTCTATTGATGGTACTTCAATGATCTTCCTTCCTTGCTGTTACTGTAGTGTAGAAGCACCTCATAATGTATTTATTTGTATTTCCAACGTGCTTGTGAAAGAGAAAAATAACATTAATCCCATGTCAATGTCTATGATTTATGTTTGAGTAATAGGACAGCTCTTAATTACTCAGCAAACCACCTGGCCACTGGATTTTTTCCACTATGTTTATTACCATGTTCTCATGTACCTCAGAAATCACTCTCGGTTGCACAGTTTCTGTTCTCAAACTTTTTTGGGTTTTGTTTTGGTTTTTTTTTTGTTGGTTTTTTTTTGCTTTATTGAGTGTGATGCCATATCAAGTCAACGTTATTCTCTCACAAATGTGCTCTTTAAGAGGTGTGGATGTTTATGTGGTCAGGGGATGCTAGAAAGTGTGGTAGTAGACATCAGTGTAAACAAAAGTATTTAGAAAGTACACGAGGTTGTTTTTGATGGATAAGACTCTGATACGGTGTAGTCTTGATTGCCTTTTAAAAGGTCTTTGTTCAGTGTTGTCATTTTTATTAATAACCTATTGTTTTGACTAGTTTAAAGATGGTTCTAAGAAAAGTGTTTTGGCGGGATTAGGTATGCTGTATGGACAATAAACTCACCTTGACCTAAATTTGCCTGCTTTGCTTTTATTCCTTTAGTGAATGTGGTTGTGTCACTCCATGGTGGTGTTTCCTTGGTGGGATGTGATTCTAAAACCTCTGATATGGATAGATGGTGTTAGCAGGCATATAAAATGAAGGCTGCAGTCAAAGAACAAGCCTGCCTCTAAAATGTAGCTGCCTTCCCACTGGATAGGCAAATTCTGGCACGTAATCCCACGAGATTCAAGAAGAACAAAGTCCTAAATAGTGGTAAATTGCTGGATCAAAACATTTTGTGGGAATTAAATTGAGCTGGTGAAAAGCCACATGCACATTTTTGCAATGAATTGAAATATTATTTAAATCTCCACTCGGTTGTTTATTGCACTGGAATGCTACTGCAAAAATCAGGTTGTTTTTCCTTCTATGAACTTGGGGCAAACTGCAAGTAAAAGAAGTGGGATTTGTGGTGTGGCCAGTGGGAAGAAATGAGTCCATTGTCCAGAGTCTGCTTCCTCAGCCTGTGGCCAGGAGGGCAGGATGCTCAGCCTCTCCCTCTCCCACATCTGCTTGTGGATGCCTGCTGTGAAGTGACCAAGCTCCTGTGTGATGTGTTTGGCCTGACCTCTCCTCCACTGCCATCCAGTAGCAGTTTTCTCCTGAATTTCCAGCCCTTGTTCACCCCTGGGGAGAGCAAAGAGACCCTGAAGGATGAAGAAGAGGCATTTGGGCAGACACGCTGGGGAAACACCATCATGAAGTGAATTATACTGCCAAACCCCAAGATAAATGGAAGGAAAAAAACCACAAAAGACAAACCCCAAGATAAAATAAACAGGGAGAAGGAAAAAAACTCAAAAGGAAAAACAAATGTTGCTAAAATGAAGAAACATATGAGCAAAAATAAACAGAAACAAATAGAAAAAATAATAGATGGAAATATGAATTAGTTATGAATTATGGAATGAGTAGGAATTAATTAAAAATGAATAGGAAATAGGGATTAAATCAGGATGCTGGGGGTCAGGAGATAGAGATTTTTCTAGCCATAGTCACACAATCTTGGGACCTGTGGTTTTAGGGAACGTCTCTGAAGATTTCCCTGCCAAATGTCTTGTGAGCCTCGTATTTCCCATCTTATCTGCACCAAAGGTAGAGATTCTAAAACATGACAAGTCCGGGGTTTTGTCTGAGCACCATTGAACAATATGACCAGCAATTTCTGGCATTTAGTTGGCTCAACTTGGAGTCTCTGAAGGACTGGAATTGTGCAGTGACCGAGCCCTGAACAGATAGTCCAGAGAGGGTGTGGAGTCTCCTCACTGGGGATATTCCAGATCTCTCTGGACACAATCCTGTGCCCTGTACTCTGGGATGGCTCTGCTGGAGCAGGGAGGTGGCACCAGATGCCCCACTGTGGTTCCTTCTAACCTGACCCATCCTGTGCTTCTGTGATTGTGATTCTATTTAAAAGGGTTCTCAAAGGTGAGTTGCATTCCAGCTGGGCAGCTGATGTTCCTGCTGATGCAGCCAGGACACAACACTGAAACTTGTGGGAGTCTCAGTGAGGACACTTGTCAGGGAGAACACGAGGTCAGTGCTCTGCTGGGCCCCGGGGGCACTGTGGGGAAGGGCATCCCTCAGCAGCAGATGCATTCAACTGAGACCTGTTAGGATCACAAATTAAGGTGAGTAAAGCTGAGGTGTTTACACTGAGGTAAGAAAAAACACTGAGTTTTGCTGGAACCTGCTAGAGAGAGAGAGAAAGGAGTTGATGCAAAGAAGAAAACAATAAAAGGGAAAATGTCTGTCTCCTTAAATGCCTGTCCTTCTGTGGAAATGAAGTGGTGCTAGCTTGGTATTGCTATTGAGTTTTCTCTAAAAATAAACTGGGTTGTTATTTGAGCTCTTCCAAAATGCAACATGCAGAAACTGCAAGAAGAATTAGGCCAGAGCAATGAAGGAGAGAAGGAAAGGTCAGCAGACCGGCTGCGTTTGGCTCCTCAGATTACTCAGGAACCCTTCTTAGAGCAAAAGCTCTGGTTCATCTGACAGAGGACTCGCAAGCATCCCTGAAGAGCAGTAGATTGACCTTTCTGATGAGGGTTTTCAGAAGTTGAGCAAAGCTGTGAGTGAGACATAACCAGCTGGAGGATGAGGGATGAAATCAGCATTGTTATCCAGCACACCCAAACAAAAATTTCTCTCAATTTTTCCAGCTTCCTCACATTGTCTCTGAGGGGAGACCTCATCACAATCTGCAGCTTCCTAACGAGGGGAAGAGGAGAGGCAGACACTGATCTCTGCTCTCTGGTGACCAGCGACAGAACCTGAAGGAATGGCTGGAGCTGTGTCAGGGGAGGGTTAGGCTGGATATCAGGAAAAGGTTCTTCCCCCAGAAGATGCTGGGGCACAAAACAGGCTCTCCAGGGAATGGTCACAGCCCCAAGGCTGCCAGAGCTCCAGGAGTGTCGGGACAACGCTCTCAGGGATGCACAGGGTGGGACTGTTGGGGTGCCCTGTGTAAGGCCAGGGGTTGGACTGAATGATCCTTGTGGGTCCCTTCCAACTCAGGATACTCTATGATTCCATGATTGTAAATTCAACTCGTTTGCTTCTCCGAGAAGCTTTTTATTCTAGTTACTTTGGATCTGTTTCTTAGACACAACAAAGTTTTGATCTTTCTGGTGTGCGCTGATGGCGATGTTTAATCTCCCAGATTTAGGTATTAGGCCTTGGCCTAACGCTACGGAGCTTTGCAACAGGAGTGCCTAAACGGCGGGTGTGAGTCTCCTCGGGGTGCAGCAGCGCCAGGGCGACGGATGGGATCCGTGATCCAGGGAAAGGCGAGGGCTGTGGAATGGGAACGGGCCGCGGCGGGCGCTGCAGAGCGCGGAGGGGGGCCGCCAGGGGGCGCCCGCGCACCGCGCACGGCCCTCAGGGCCCCGGGACAATCCCGGGAATCCCGCGCTGGGAAAGGAACATCCCCGCGGCTCCCACGGCTCACCTGAGCGCCCGCCTCCGCCTCACAGCCCGCAGCCACTGCTCCAGCACAAGGGAAGGTGTTCGGCCAAGGGGCTGGCTCTGCTCCCTGCTCGCAGCCCCTATATCGCACTGAGAACCAGCTTAAAAACAATTACAAACATTCCCGAAGTCACTTTGCCATGAGTGAAATTCTAAGAACTGTGTTCTCCAGCAGGCCAAATTTGGAGCCTGTCTGCAGCACAATCTCTGTGCAGGATTTGCCAGGGTTATGCCTCTCTTCAGGCCAGCACATCCTTCAGAGGAGCATTACACAAGCAGAGAAGTGCAACGGCACAGAACTGAAGAAATTCAGCAAAGGTTTCAAAGGGTGTATTTGTAAGCACAAGAAGCAAGATCAGATCCCAAATGACAGTGGAAAAGGGAAACCTAATCTAGTAGCCAAGCCACGAGGCTCTAAGTCAGAAGGTACAGGCTTTTCAGGCTGTTTTCTCACAAAGCCGAACTGTGTGACTTCAGACAAAGTCTCTCAAACTTTGCCTGAAGGGCTGTCACTTTTGCAAATGGACTCGTATGAAAACATGCACTTATAAGAGAAGAGATGTTAACAGTGTTGGCTCATGTTTGAGACTTGATCCTCTAAACCATGTGTTAGACACAGGTGGAGTTTTATCACCGCAGCAAAACAGGGTTGTTTTTAAATGGTGATACAATAGAAATAGGTCAGAGCTGAGGCAGTTCGTACTGGCTCGTTTACGGGCGAGACGGTCACTGGTGTCACCCCTTGAAAATGTCAGTTCCGAGATCTGTGGAGGAGAGGCACTGCAGAAATTTGAGCTGTGAAAGGAAGATAAAAAGGAAATGAAACAGACACACTGTTGCATTAAATATTTAATTTTCCATCTGCTTTAAACAGCTATCAAATGAAACAAATTACGTTTCAGTCTTCATTTAGAATGCGTTTGGTGTTAAAGCACAAACCAACTTTGTGCTTTAACTTTGAAACCGAGGTCAGACCTCTGGGCAACCCAGAAGAATTTATTTGATTTTTAGATAGGCTTTATTCCTTGTGGTTGGGAAATCCTGAAGGAAGTACACTCAGCTGACCAACTAACATTTTGGTTTATCACACTGTCTGTAATCCATAAAACTTCAGCTTTCTGAGGACATCTGAGACTCTGGTAAGGGAAACCTGGTCCTACTGTGAGCGTGGGGGATACAGCTGGGAAGGGGCTTCAGTCCCAGCCCAGGCACTGCGAGTGTCACTCAAAGTGGCTCCGGGATGCTTAGACCAGGAAGTTTCCTTAACTCAAGCGTCATGAGATGCTGCGCAACCCAGAGTTTTAAGGTGAAAGCCTCCTGACTGCAGTTGCAAAGTGAGAATACGGAACCATGTAGGGTGGAGAAGTCCAGGTGTAAACCTCACACTGCCACGCCCACCACCGAACCCTGTCCCCAGGGGCGCTTAAATGTCACCAGGGCCGGTGACTCCACCTTTGCCCTCCATCCTGTCTGAATGCTGGATAACCCCCGGGAGAAGAATTTCTTCCTGCTGTCCAGCCCGAGCCTCCCGTGAGGCCGTTCCCTCTCGTCCTGTCGCTTGTGGGATGGGAACAAGGCTGGCTATCCCCTAGCATTACGGAGCTGCAGAAAGCCATAAATTCTTCCCTGATCCTCCTTTTCTGCTGGGAGACGTCTCTGCCCCTGCCCCCGCCTCCGGTGACGTCAGAGCGGGACGCGGGGCGGGGGCATGACGTCACGGTGAGGCGCGCGGCGCCGCAGTGCGGGCAGTGGGACCTGCGCTCCCCTGCGCACATCTGGGCACATCTGCGCTCACCTGCGCACACATCTGGGCATACCTGCACACATCTGCGCTCCCCTGCGCTCCGCTGCGCCATGGTTCGGTTCGGGCTGACGGTCGTGCGGCAGTGAGTACCGCCCGCGCATCCCCGGCGGTGGCGGTGCCCCGGGGGGCGCGTACCCTCCTCGGTTACGGGCAACGGGAGGGGGAAGCTGAGCAAAAGCTCTCAGGCGGGGCAAAGAGCTCGGGTGGGAATGGTGGTGTGAACATTTTTCCCGTGAAACGTTAAAGAACTGATGTTTGTGACTCGGGTGGAATTCCTAAGGTGACTTTTTCTCCCACTCTATTGGCAGAGGTTTGTGGCAAACTGAACCAAGTAACTCCAGCTTCCTGCAGCTGACAGGAGAAAACTCTTCAATTTGTAGGAAAGCTGAGCTTTTTTTCTGCTTCAGTATAAGGCCNAGGCCAGGTTGGATGGGGCTCTGAGCAACCTGGGATAGTGGAAGGTGTCCCTGCCCATGGCAGGGGGTTGGAACAAGATGATCTTTAAGGTTTTTTCCAACCCAGATCATTCCATGAGTCTATGATTTCGTCTGCTCTGATTTCCTAGGCTCTGTTTCTTCAAGGTGTGCAGCTCTGCTGCTACCCTTGATAATCTCTGAAATTGGTTCCCTCTAAAGTTCAGAGAACCACCTGCCAGCACGTGCTTGTCATAAGAGGGCTCCAGAGTCTTCCTGCAGCTTTGTTCTCTCCAGCATGGAGGTGTAGATGTTACAGATAAATTTTGCTGCATTTATGATAAATTTAAGAAATTACTTCTCTTACTTTTATTCCAGATGACTTTGTCTCATTAAATACTGGCAGCATGATTGGAATTGACTACTTGAAAATGTTTTTTTATTCTTATAAAGTCTTCATCTGCATCATTTTGAAAAGAGTCTGTGCTGTACTATGTCTCCTTTTCTTTACATTCAGGCTCTGCTGTCTCTTGTTGGTATTTAATACAACAACATTTTTGAAAATCCACTAAAAAGATGACAAGTTAATTTTTTTTGTTGCTGTTTATAATCTCTTTCAGTGGAGAAACAAGATACAACAAAGACAAGATACTGCAAGGTTAGTAAGAGTTATTCTGTTAGCTGGTTAGAGATGGAAAATCATCACCAACTGCTCAGATGTTATTAAGTAATAATACTGTAAACCTTTAAGAGACTTCACGTGTAAGCCAGGCCATGGCTTTCATAACTTTACAGAAGATTTTAAGTCACCCTCCACAGCATATCAACAGATGCTGATGCATTTCATGTTTTAACAGGAGTATTAGAAGAGTTCCTTTTTCTACATGGAAATAAAATATGTTGCATGTAATCAAATAAAATGGTAGCAGCACCTTTTACTAAGGACTCTGTGGCACTGTGTTAAGTCCCAGTAATATGAAGCTTGGGAAAAGGACTTCTGGGAAAAGGAGCTGCAAAAAGATGGATAAAGATCCTGATGTAAAGGAGGCTGTTGCCTCAAGAAGGGAATCTGTAACTTGCAATAAAAACCTGCGGTAGGGCACGGGAGAATGAAAAGTAAAGCTCGTTTAAATGCTTAAATTGTTCAATCCCGGCTCTTTCTAGGAAGGCAGTCTTGATTAGACACATTTAAAACTAGACTTCACCTTAGTGATGCTGGCTTGTACACCCAGAACTGAAGACACTGAGCTGCCTGGATGTCTACTGTAGGAAAATCAAGGCTCACTGCCACAAGGAACCTGGTGGGGTTGTACTTGGAAAAAATGAGCTTCCTACAATACTTTGTGTTGTGAGGGAGAATTGTGCTTCCAGATTTTCCTCCCTCTGTGACATTGGAATTTACAGTTCTTGCAACAGGGATTTGTGCTCGTAATAAAATGAGTAAAGAATATTCCTCTGTTTTACTTGCTTAAAAATATTGATGATGTCTTTTGAATTCCTAGCACCTTGGGTCAAATGGCATGTAGTGGGTTCTTCTCCAGTGTAGAGAGAACATAGCTTCTTTTTTTGAGCAAGCCTCTTCTGTTTTGAGAGGTGTAAGGCCTTTACCATCACGGTGGGGTCAGAGGTCTCACGTCTGAATTACAGATGAGGAGCTCGGAACTCAGGTTCTGGACTTCTGGTGTCCTGTCTTTTGTTGTTGGATTGTGTGTTTTCTGGGTGAAAATGTTTTTTTTTTCTTTGTTCTGAATCTGATGAGAATTTCACTCTCTCTACTCTGGCTTCCTGTAGAACTAGAATGGGTGGAAGGTGTGGATGTAGCAATTTGTTACACGTTTGTCCCTCCGCCACAGTTCTGGGTTCTCCTGCAGACTCTGAGCTGTGACAGGAGCACAACTTGGGTTGGATTTCCAAAGTGCTGCTTCTCTCAACACTATCCTAGAGCTCTGTGACCAGTTACACTCACAGACTTTCTGTCTGGAAGCAAGTTTTGGGAGGTTTGCTGCTTTCCAGCTGGGTTTTTTCCAGCTTGCATGAGTATTACTGTCAGTGTGCGAGGTGGAGAGGAAGAGACCACAACAGATGGTGTTTGCATCTCATTGTCTCAGCTCTATTGTCCTCTTTCTTATTTACATTTAACAAATCTGTTTATAAAGTTTCAGCTGTGAGATACTTCTTGCAGGATGCCGACCAGTGACCCTTCTAAAAATGGTCACATTTATTAAATGTAGGTCTCTGCTTTATATTTAAATTTGTCAAAGGTATAGATTAATGTAAATATCATTGATAATGATCCTTCTGTCTTCCTACACTTTACTTCTTGTTATCATTAAATTTGTGTAACTGAGTTTAGGGAAGACTAGAAGAGCAGTGACTTTTCCTTTGGCTTTACTAAAGGAGAAGGATTTTGTTATGACTGGGCAGTTTCTTTATTGCTGACGTGTGTGGTCGTGTGGTCTAAAATCTGCGTGTCTTAATGTTGCGGGGTTTTTATTTTGTAGGTCAAGGAGTGGATGAGCCACTCTCTGCAACTGGTTTCAGGCAAGCAGATGCTGCTGGTTTATTTCTCAGTAATGTGAAGTTTACCCACGTCTTTTCAAGTGACCTCCTCCGAGCAAAGCAGGTAAGTGCTTCTTGAGGCAACAGTTGGCTTCCAAATCTGGCATTTGTTTGCTGTTGGTGATGCAAAAACAGTGCAGTGACAGAGCCAAAAGCTGCCCCATCCCTGGAAGTGTCCAAGGCCAGGTTGGATGGGGCTCTAAGCAAGCTGAGATAGTGGAAGGTGTCCCTGCTCATGGCAGGGGTTGGAACTGGGTGATCTCTAAGGTCCCTTCCAACCCAAACCGTTGTGCGATTCCATGATTTACCATTATTTTATATGTGCATTGGTTCTTGCTAAAGAAGTAATGGGGACTTTGAGGTATCACACAGAGAAATGAGTTTTTCTCTGAAGAAGCAAACCAGATTGGCTGTGACATTGTTGTACTGTCCCAGGCACTGTGGCTGTGTGCTGTGTTCTTCTGAGGAATGCAGACCAATGCAGGCAAGGTCAAGTTTTGCAGTGAAGTCAGTACAAGGATCATTAAATGTGCAGAGATGTTGGATTTTGTCAGGGATGCCACACCTCTCACCTTGAAGCAGTGAATATACAATATAGATTAAATAAAGAGGAAAAATGTTAATTACTAAGTGGGATTACATGTGACCTTGTGTGCAGGATTACGAAATACTCAAAATTAGGGAACCAAAACTTTTAAAGTTAGAGATCAGCTATTCTAGGAAGGTCATGTTTCCTGGACCCTATCTTTAATTCTCTCTTCTGGTACTGATGCTGTGGTTTCGGGAGACATGTAGAGGGTTGAAGTTCCTAAGACATTCTTGTTTGCTTGCTTTTTGCTGTGTTGTCCTGCTTAAAGTCTATGAAGCTGTGCTGAAAAGCAGATCAACAATTTGTAGTATAAATCTCTTTTTTTTTCCTTAGAACACACACCATCAACATTGCTCATCAGTTTTGCAGCACAATTCCAGAAACTGCTGTAGCAGCACAACTTAAGCAGAAAACAAAAGAGACAAGGAAGGAAGAGTGCAATAGCTGGATATTTTAAAAATGCAGAATAGCTACCCCAGTCACTTCTTTTATGTGTGTGATGATATTTTAAAACATTAAGAGTGCTTTCTAACTTTCATTAAATTGTCTGTGCTGTGTGCCTGCTTTATGGGAATTGGTTTGCATTTTGTTTTCTTGTATTAGAGGCAACCTTTTCCATGAGAAGCATTTGCACTCTCATAATGTGAAAGACCTGAATTTTTCCTTTGCATACAGGAAATGTGTTTTGCCATTTGTTCGACAAGCTATCCAGATGTTGGGAAAGCTTTCCCAAAGATGCGTAAAGCTGAAGTTTCCATGTGGTTGGAACTCCCTTTCTTGGCAGCTGCAAGTCTGTGAAGGGCCTGTTACTACACTGTCACTTCACAGCTTGAGTATGAGAGGAATGTACGAGTTCTGTTGCAAAAGAGGAAATTCCTGCATATAATCATACAAATAACTGTGCTGTGCATATACACAAGGAAGTGGATTCTTTATTTCTACGTTGTTCTTTGACAGGAGGTTGAAGTTCCAACATCAGATTTGTCCTAAGCCATATGTTAAACGTGCCAATAGTACAAGACTGCTTATTTGTGCCAGAACCCACGGAGCATTTTCAAAATGAGCTCTTTAAATGTCAGATTCATTGGGTGTGGATGTTTGCACAGTCAAAACTGTCCGTGAAGCCAGTGCAGCCTTCATGCTTGGGTGCATGTAAGAACCAGGAGCAGGTCAGCTGTCCTCTGGTTCCCAAGAAAGACAAGGGGCTACCAGAGAGGACCCAGTGGAGGCCACTGAGATGATGAGGGGTCTGGAGCATCTCTCTTATGAGGAGGGACTGTGGGAGCTGGGCCAGGTTAGTCTTGAGAAGACTGAGAGGGGGTCTCATTAATGCATATAAATATCTCCAAGGGGTGTCAGAGGATGGTGCCAGGCTCTTTCCAGCAGTGCCCAGTGACAGGACAAGGAGCAATGGACACAAACCAAAAC
The DNA here is from genome assembly GCA_013398055.1 of Ifrita kowaldi. Taxonomy (NCBI): domain Eukaryota; kingdom Metazoa; phylum Chordata; class Aves; order Passeriformes; family Cinclosomatidae; genus Ifrita; species Ifrita kowaldi. The sequence continues at coordinate 66,786 of VZRS01000257.1, read as the reverse complement.
ACAAAAAGTTCCACTTCAACATGAGGAAGATTTTCTGTACACTGAGGGTGGCAGAGCCCTGCAACAGCTGCCCAGGGAGGGTGTGGAGTCTCCCTCTGGAGACATTCCAAGCCTGCCTGGACACGCTCCTGTGTCACCTGCTCCAGGTGATCCTGCCTTGGCAGGGGTGTGGACTGGGTGATCTCCAGAGGTCATTCCAGCCCTAAGGATTGGGTGTGGCAGCCAGACAGGTGTCAGATGTTTTTTCAGTTGGTTTAACTGAGCAGTTTTGTGAACACAGCTGTGAGTCTGGCCCATGTACTACACATGAAGAAAATGTGGACATGATTGCTCTGTGTTCTACTCAAGAGAACATGTTGCTCTTGTCCTGGTAAACCCTGCTGCCCACCTCTCATGGGTGCTGTGTTTTCAGCTGTTCTGGACTTTGAATTGGGAAGGAACTGCCAAAAGATTGCAGCTTTTCTATTTTTATGGCCTGGCCTGGGCCATCTATCCAATTCTGACAGACTGGTAGCTGAAAAGCTTTCTGTTTTGTTGGTCTGGTTTGTTGGATGCTGCTGATGGGATTCACCTTGGCTGTGGTGGTATAAGGTGGTGTGTCTATGTTCTGTCCAGTTGATGTGACTGTGTATTCACTTTTTAGACTGCTGCTGCCATTCTAGGGAAAAACAGGTTTTGCAAAGATTTGGAAATCAAGTACGATGCGAGACTGCGAGAGAGAGTAAGTGCCAAAAGAATTTGTTATCAAATGTTGAACAATCTGAAAATGTAACTTACTGCTGATGAGTATCTTGGCTTATTGAATGGTAGATTTAACAGTGGAGAGCACTATTTGATGTATTTTTGATCATTGAAAACTGAACTGTTCACATCAGGGACAGTAAATTGTTTGCAGAATGGTGAAGCAGAGCCAAAATTTAGTGACGAGCGATGTAACTGTGATGCTTTAATGATTTAAATAAGGTAAGATTTAGTGTTCAAGGAGCAGCATATGATTATAGCATTTCCTGTTTGGATCTTTTTTCTCTCAGAAATTCCAGTTCTTCCCCTGAAATCAGCAAGACATTATTATTTACTTCTAATGAGGAGGGTACTTTTGTGGTTTTGTTTCCTTTTTTTTATGTCTTTTTCAAAACTTCTGAATTGAAAATAGATCCATTCTGTCTTGTGGAGACTTCACAGGTCTTTAGAGAAAATACTAGTTTCTTACATGTGAAAAATAATTCCCTGTAGCCTTTCTGCAAGCAAAGAGTAAATGGAATTTATCCTCATGTGAAGGGCTATGTACAGAGGCACTTGCACTGTGACCTCAGTCACAAAGACACTTGAATTTTGTATGCTGGGAATGAGTGTCAGTGGAAAAAAAAATCTCCAGGCAAGGATCAGGCTGAAGGTCATGTTGTGAATGTCCGTGCTTTAAGTGAGATGCTGCTCTTAATGTATTTGTCTACCCAGCATATATCTATATCTATATATCTATATCTATATCTGCTGTTTAAAAGGATATGTATAAAGATATTCCCTCGCCCAAAACTGGAATAAAATGTAAAAGGTAGCTAAGCCTTGAAAATCCAGGAAAACAAAGCTGTGAAGAGCTGTTTGCACCCTCTGGAAGGGGCACAGGAGACCTGACACATCCTGCCAAACCCCCTTTTTCCCTTACAGAAATATGGTGTTGCAGAAGGAAGGCCTTTGGCTGACCTCAAGGCTATGGCGAAGGATGCTGGAGAGCAATGTCCTTCATTCACACCTTCTGGAGGAGAAACACTGGATGAAGTATGGTATTTATTTATTTATTTATTTATTTATTTATTTATTTATTTATTTATTTATTTATTTATTTATTTATTTATTTATTTATTTATTTATTTATTTATTTATTTATTTATTTATTTATTTATTTATTTATTTATTTATTTATTTATTTATTTATTTATTTATTTATTTATTTATTTATTTATTTATTTATTTATTTATTTATTTATTTATGCCCTGCTTTCTAGGCTTTTTTATCAGTGCAATTGCAGGTATTGGGAGCTTCCTACTGAGAGCTCAGCCCAACCAGAGATATTTTCTAAGCTAAAAAACACTGCTTGGTCTGGTAACAGTGGCTGCCAAGTGGGGAATCTCTTTATAACTAAAATATTGATTTTGAGACTGACTCCTCAGGAAGCTCCAGCTCACAGGAGGATGATAGCAATTGCTCTCTGGAGGGCAGAGGAGTTTGCACAGCAGTCAGTAACTTACATTGGCTTCTGAGCCTTGTCTGTGAGAAATCTTTGTCTTTTAACTGAAGTAGTTACGTGTCAGGTTTCTGAAAGGCAGAATCTTTGCTTGCTTCACAATGATCTCTTTATTCTTCACAACATTCCTTTCTGGCCTTTCCCTGCAGGTGAGAGAACGTGCGAGGGATTTTTTTGAATTCTTGTGCCAGCTGGCTGTTGAGTTGGAGCAGAAGGAGCACAGCAAGCCTGGTGCACCAGGCAGGAGCTCAGGAACATCTGGAGAACAGTTTGTTTTCCCTTGGACAAACCAGTGCAGTGAGGCAGAGCAGAGCTCTGAGGGCGGTGGATCTTCAACGGTATTAGATGCCAATATTTTGGTGGTGAGTCATGGAGCCTACATGAGGAACTGGATTGGCTATTTTGTTTCAGATCTCAACTGTACCTTACCAGCAAATTTAACCAAGTCCCAGCTGTCTTCTGTCAGTCCCAATACAGGAGTCAGTCATTTCATTATAAAACTTGGAAATGGGAATTTGTTAAAACCCGAAATCACGTGTGTCTGTCTTAACCAAGACTCTCACTTAGTGGATGTGGGAGCTGAATGTGTAGCTTCAAAAGTGTTTTAAGAGTCTCTGTGGGGGGAAAGTGGGTTTAGATCACCATTTTGCTAAGCTTGGTAAAAGTATCTGTAGTAATTACTGGGATTGACTGGAATTGCTGACACTAAACTGCAAAAAGGGAGACATGCAACTGCTTGCCATCTTAAAAAACACAATTTGCGTGGTCCTAGTGCCCAGTATAAGTTGGCAGTAGCAAAATAAAACAAATATTCTCTGTTCTCAGAAACATAATACTTCCCGTCACTTGCATATCTGCTCCTACAGCACATATTTCAAACAACTCCTTTGCATTACTCCATAATTATTTTGGTTACCTCCAAGTGAAAGGTTTGGGGAGGGGAGAGGAGTGGTACCTCAAAGCTGAGCTATACTGTAGTCTTGTTTTATTACAGAATGCTATATTGTAATATGAAACATACATGTCTTAAAATAAATTTTTGAATGCAATAGTAGAACCTAGGAAGGAGCATTGCCCAGTGGGAAAGGTTTGGTGCAGAGCCAGGGGATGTGACTCTGAGTATCTGTGAGACTCTGGGCAAGACTCCTTTCCATTTGTAAAGTGGGAATGATAATAAACCTACCTCGCCAGGAGTATTTCCTAAGAAATTGTTCAGGTTGTCAAGATCTTTGTTGAAGAGCACTGCACACAAACACAGAGTATTTATTTTTAAGCTGTGAGCAGCGTAAGGAACCTCATGTGCATGTAGTAATGGTCTCTTTTCTGGGAAAGGAATTTTCTTTCTGGAGCGAGTTGTACCTGACTGGAATCCTTCTGTCAGCTGCAGTCATGCACTTGATTCTATTAATATTTTTGCCTAGAATGGGGCAAGTTTGATTGTTTGGTGATTGTTGGTGTTAATACTGCATTCTTTCCCCACTGGGGTGTTTGTGGTGTTACAGTGTGAGTTTATCTGGTTTATGTTATTTATAAGATTCACATATTTTTTCTTCATTTGCATATTTTAAGCCTGTTTCAAAAAAATAAAAAATTAAAGGCTCCTGAATAGAACTCCCATTTCATCTGTATTTCTTTTGAAGTAAAAATCTTTCTTAATATTCCTCTGTGAAGCATTGCTCAGATCACATAACTTCCTCTTTTTTCTTCCTGAAAAACCCCAGGCTGGCCTTCTACTGTGAAAAAGATTCTTAGGGCTGATGTTGCTTGAAAGTGTCCATAGCTCTTTTTCAATAGTAAAATAATTCCTTCTCAATATACTGAAGGAAATAAGTCTTCACGGGAAGCTAAAATGGGAATAAAATGGGAATATGGACTTTTGCATGGACTCCTCAAGCTCTTTGTGAAATGCATCTTCCTAGAAGGCTCCTCGATACTAAATTGATGGTCATAGCCAATGAAGATAGAAAAGCTTTAATTATGACTTCTAACAGAGTTAATGGTAGGAGAGTGGGGCAGGACTTCATTATGAATTTGCCTGTCCCTGGTAGTGCCAGTTTATTTCAGGCAGGCAACTTACACAGCAGGGAATTTTCCTGTCAATGCTTTAAACAGCTGAAACTCCCCTGGAATTGCCATGTCCTGAATTTTGCCAGTCATTCCATCAATTCTTCTTGGAGCCAGGCTAACGGAGTTGAAAATGCGAGAGGATGAGTGGAGATGTGACACGTTTTTCTCCCTAAGTCTGTCAGTTCGTCAGATATTTCAAAACACACTAGTGATTGGGGTGCTTCTCACTTTAAAAGGTTTCTTTTTCTTTCTTGCCTGCTCTCAAGGAGGTAATTAATATTCTGTTCTTGCTGATGATGCCATAATTTAGGAGAACATCTACCTCTTTGTTAAATGCTTTGCCACTGCTTGGGTAACACTATTCCCAGAGGGATTTTTGACTCTTCTTCTATAATATGCTTTACCTTCTTTTTTTGTATGTATAGGTTGTTAAAATTTAGACCCAGCCTAAAAAGCCTGTGTGATTGTTTTCTTCAACTTATTGTTACCAAATTCTTTCCTCTTGTAACTCTCACATAGGGCAAGCAGATGGTACAGTGGTGACGGAAGAATACCAAAGGGTGAAACCACTCAGGTTTTCTACACAGCTCCTACCTTAACGAAGTCACATTTTTCAGTGAAAATACATCAGAATCTCTCAATTCAGACTTTGTAAAACACACTAAAATGCTGCAAACACATCTGCCAGTGGCCAAGGGAGTACAAGCAGTCAAGAGTGTCGTGCAGTTGCCCAGATGTGCTTTTTCCCTCAGTATCTGCTCTTGATGTTGCTGGAGACAGGACAACAGCCTAGCTGTAGCCTGCAGTAAAATAGTTGCACTTGTTACTTCTCCTTTGTTGTGTCAGATGTCAGATTCCCTCTGCATTAAAAAGTCACTAATTTTGAAAGCTTCTGAAGCTAATTCTAAAAGCTGTTTTCTTTAGGTCTATGTATAGTACTCCTCTTTCTAAGTTTTTACATCAACACTGAGACTAAATATTTTTTTGGTCAAGTGACTCTTGTGCATTTGTACAGTAAATCTGTACAGTTTATCGGGATCATGGGAAAGGAGATCTGCAGCAATAGATGGGTCTGTTAGGAATAGTAACAGAACATAAATATTTGATGGATTACTCAGTAGTGGCAATGGTTGCTGGCTCCACCAACAACATCTCCTCACAGGTCTGCCTCTCCCCGAGCAGCCGTCGAGTAGAGAGCTCTGGTAGTACCAGTTTCCCTCCTCTAAAGCAAAGATATTTTCTGTATTCCCACAGTTCTCTGTTGAAGGATGTTTTCCAGACATAGCCCTGCCTTTGCAATTAGGAGGAGGTTTTTCCCTTTTTTTTTTTTCTCATTTAGAACAGGATTAAAATCAGATGCATTCTCTATCCAAGCTTTTGGCTGCCTCAGATCCACAGCCCACATGCACGGACTTAAAATATGTCAGATTTCCCCCAGATGTGTCCTGCTTTTGAGGTCTTTGGCCATGAGCCTGAGGTTTTTGGATCTTTGTAATCCCAGGCAAATGGCAGCTTCATGGGCATGAATGAACTGCACAGTGATTTGTGAGCTGCTTTTCTGGCATCCGTGGGTATGGCAGAGCCACCATGGGGGATATGTGTGTGTGTGTTGACTCCAGTGCCATTCAGGAGGGTCTCCTGTGTGACAGACAGCTCTGCTGTCACCTGCCAACAACTCTGGGGTTCCTGGGCTGCAGGGACCCCGTGTGGCAATGGATTACTTACCTGAATGCCAGAGGCTGGCAGCAGGGCTCCCAAGGGCACAGAGGGTATGGCACAGGAGGATACTGGGATAAAAGCCTGGAATCTTGAGCAGGCTGTTATTGGTCACAAAAGGAATGCACCTGAGGTCCAGGCAGAACTCCTTTGGGGGCATAACTGAGTGTAATACTCTTTCCTTCTTTTCCCAACTGGCCCAGTTGGGTCATCCAGCCGTAGCTGAATGGGAGCGGGGTGCTGCACCAGACTTGACTGTAGTAAGTCCTGAATGTATTTTGGAAGAGCTCGTCATTGAAAAGTGAATTTACTGAATTTAAAAGTTGAGGCGAAAAAAGGAGGTTTGATTTCAGAAGGGCAGGAATCACAAAATTAGTTCTAGAATAATGGAATATCCTGAGTTGGAAGGGACCCACAAGAATCACTGAGTCCAGCTCCTGACCCTGCACAGGACAGTCCCAAGAATCACACAACTTAATTCTACTTCTCCAAAGAAATTTAAATGAGGGTTAATGCAACAAATTCTGAAGGAGAAAGTAATTACAGATAAGAGAGGTAAATGAAGCGTGGAATCTAATTAAATGAATTTACCATAAGTAGTTCACACTAGATTAAATGGGTAGTTCTTTGGTGAGGTAACTAATGTATAGGCAAGGGAAAAACGAAATACAATCTAGGTGAATTTTAATTGAATGCTTAATGCCACAATGGAAACCATCAGCTGAGCTGGAAAAGATAAATGTTGCTTAGGAGAAAAAAAAAGGGTGAAGTAGGTATGCAAGGAATTAGTGGGCATAGAAGCAGTAATGTCCAAGGTTAAGCACTGACCTGGAATAAAGCTGCTAGTTAAGTCCCTCAGGGGGCAATTTTTTGTAATGACTTTGAATAAAAATACAGAAATGTGGAAATATTAGTGAGAAGGCATCATCAATAACTGTGTGGGGCAGAATAGCATGCAGAGGAGGAAATTATGAACTTCCAATCTTAATACTGCTTGAGTCTTCACAGAATGGGTCAGGCTGGACCCTGACAGTGGCTCATCTGGTGCCACCTCCCTGCTCCAGCAGGGCCATCCCAGAGCTCAGGGCACAGGATTGTGTCCAGACAGCTCTGAAATATCCCCAGTGAGGAGACTCCACACCATCTCTGGACTGGCTCAGGGCTCAGTCTCTGCACAGGACAGAAGTTCTGCCTCCTGTCCAGGTGGAATTCCTGGGATCAGTCCCTGCCTGTTCCTCTGGTGCCATTGCTGGGGCCCCCGGAGCAGAGCCTGGGCCCTGCTCGGAGCGCCCCCTGCAGAGGCTGTTAATTTACCAAGTATCTTTTATCCTGAGTTCTTTGAGCAAGGATCACAAATAATTCTCAGCAGGACTGAACTGACAGACCAGTGGGTTTTCATAGCTTGGAAAAGACATTTCCCAATAGCGGTGAAAATCCCTTCATGGTCAGTCTAGACCTACTAAGACACCGTTTTTCTCATCATCTTTCACAGAACTCTTATACTTGGAGTGCATGAAACACCTAGGAAGCTGAAACCTGTGAGGCTGGAAGTCACAGGGGACAGCAGCACACAAATATTTTCAGACACTGCTGCTACTATTTACTTGTTCACTCAAGCGGGGGCTTGAACAGAGAATGCAGAATCCACCATTTGGAGAGAATGGAAAAGTTTATTGGTACTTTTATAAAATGAAATAATCTCTATAATACATTATTATAAATACTTATAAATATTCTGCGGGATTTAAGACCCACTCAAATAAATAAATAAATATTGTGACATAAATATGTAATGCTTTCTTACTAGTTGGTGGTTGCCAGCATCTCCATTGAATAAATTCTTTTAAGTTTTGATACAGTTGCCTATAGTTACAAATATGGTTTTTTGATGGAAAGTCCACCATGTATTCAGTCTTAGCTTATCTATCCCCTGGCTACTGATAGAGTGAGCAACCCTACTTACTTTCTTCTAATGTAGGAATATAGAGATGGTCTGTAGATTTAACCCCACCAACATTTCCCATCAAAATTTAATGTGGACAGAGCTTTTAATGATTCCAGTTGTTGTAGGGCAGTTGCCTCGGAGTCCTAGAGAGGAGCTCTGTGGAGTTTCTGACAATTAATGCAAAATGCAAACTTCGCTGGTGTACTTGAAGTCCAGAGTTCTCAAGGATCAAAAGCCAAGAATAATGGTATAGGAATCAAGTAAAATCATTGAACTAGAACATATATAAAATCACACCTCTCCACTGTATAGATAGCAAGTTAAAAAGTCTTGCTGTATTTTGAATAAGCAAGAAAAAGCACAACTGTCTGCCTGCCTGCAATTCCTTTAATTCATTAGAATCACTCCTTTCCTTCAGAAATTAATCAAAACCACGATGAGTTTAGAGAATCAAATTCCAAGAGATGGAACTCTTGAACTAATCCTGGTCATTTGGCTTGTCCTGTGCTTCTAAGTATTTATACTAATTAGGAGTCTCTCCATGTAGGAAAACTATTCTAAGAGCAGAATCAGAACCTATGACTTTTCCAACATGAGTTGGATGTGGTAGATAAAGAGATACTGTGTACATATACATATATGGGGGAAAAAAGAGATTATTTTAAAAGCTGTCAGCAGTCCTGCTGCTGTGCTAAATCCAGAAAAAATTAAATGAAAGCAAGAACCAAGGCGGGGGAGGGGGGGGGTCTTATTTTGATTTTGTTGCACTGATGTAACTCCAGTGGCTTCGGTGAACTACTTCATGAGAAAGAAAAAAGAGAACAGCAGCCAACCTAATGTTTTTTGTATGTTGCTATGAGCACACTGAGGAGCAGTGTACCACTTCAAATTGTTGTCAGGCTGATAAATACTCTGAATAAACAGAGCAGAAGAATTTGTGTCTTGACACACAGAAAAACCCCCACAAAATAAAAACCTTTTTTCAAATCTCTGATACACTGGATTTTTGTGCTGCTCATCAGTGCCTTGCACCTGATTTCTGCAGAGTTTGTCAAGAATAGCTTTTTCAAAGTGAACTTAGCCAAAGTGTAAAGCAATGGAGGGAAAAGATTTTGTCACCATTAGAGATCTCCTGATTAATAGTAATTTCACTCCTACAAGTATAAAGCATCAGATACCTGCTCAGAACTGAATACAAACATGGATGCTAATTGGATATTCCATTTCTAAATACAAACCTAGTTTTCACTCATTAGACAAGAGTCTTCATTATAGTCTAAATAGTAATAGTTTGATACTTATAAAAGATAACTTTTTTGATTTTTTCCCCCTGTAGAGTTCAGTGTTATGCAAAACAAACCGTTCTGTTTAACACACTATAGATTATTATTAATCCTGGTAATTCTCTCTGGGTTGTAAATATGCAAAACTAATGATCTTTATTTCCATATTGGGATGCTAGAATTTAGTAAATGTAGAACTGTGATAGAGAAGCACTTGAGAGAGAGTGAGACTCTCCTCTTTTTTTCAAAACCTCAGCTTGGATTCAGTGTCAGAAATTGTTCTTTTTCTAAGGGACCCTTTAACCCTGTGCTGTTGTCCTGTCAGTTCCTCCAGTTTTCCATGTCTGCTGCTCCTAGTACAGCAGAGTGACCTTTTTTTGACTCTTACGGGTGAAGAGAGGATGAAGCTCCAACTTAAAAGCTAAAACCAAAGAATCACAGGATGGGTTGGATGGGACCTTAAGGCTCATCCACTTCCACCCCCTGCCATAGGCAGGGACACCTTCCACTATCCCAGCTTGCTCAGAGCCCCATCCAACCTGGCCTTGGACACTTCCAGGCATGGGACAGCCACAGGTTCTCTGGGCAATCTGTGCCAGGGCCTCACCACCCTCACAATTTCTTCCTGATACCAAATCTAAACCTAGTCCTGTCAGTGTGAAGACATTCCCCCTTGTCCTGTCTCTGCAGTTTCTGATGAAGAGGCCCTCTCCAGCTTCCTTGTAACCCCTTCAGATACTGGATACATGACATATATGGTAATTTTTATATAATAAAATAACATACCACCTGGCAGTTTGTCTGCTGTGCTTGGACAGGATAGTGCTAGTAAGAGGATTCCCTGTCTCCGCTGGAATCTCAGATGCTCCAGGTTTCTACACCAGTAACATAACATCAGTTTCCCATTTCATACAAGGGATTTCTTTTTTTTTGTTTTCCTCATTAATGCAAACTTAAGGTGATTCAGACCCTAAAAGGATTCTTTTCAAGATGGATCTTCTTTCCAGTAGGACCCCAGCTGAAAAAATCCGACTTGTACTTACAGATGGCAGTTTACTGACAAAACAAGATTTGAAGCTAAGGAACTTTTTCCAACGTCTCCCAGGTTTCTAAGGGCCACTTTGTCATTCAGGCTGAGTGTGACAGACAGTTCCTTTTGCCCCTGTTTTCACCTGGTGAGCGCGGGGGCCGCAGTTATCTCGTGATGTAAAAGCGGGGGCTTGGGTACCTCCTGGCCTCCATCATAGCATGGGGATCATCAGGGTTCACCACGTCGTTCTGGTTGATCCTCATGGGCTCCCTGGGCATGTGGGGAAAGTCTGCTGGCTGCTGCAGCGGGGAGCCGAATGCTGGGGTCTTCCTCTGCGGGACCAGGATCTGGTGAGGATCTACTGGATCGACATCTATGCTCCTGGTGTTTCTGTGGGGCTCGGGGGTGTTGAATCGGAACAGAGGGATCTCATTCCTCCTGGACAAAAACTGGGAGTATGGTGGTAGGTTCATACCAGGGGAGAAGGCTTGTTTAACTCTGCCTAAGCTCACCAGGAAGTGGTGTTTGGGGGACTGGTACACATCGTACCCGTTTTCCAGTGTCCTGTGGTTGAACACACAATCCTCTTGGCTGAAGTAATGCTGAGGGGAAAAAATAGGGCACCCGTGAGCAGAGGGGTCTGGTGAATTACAAACACTGGTTAAAGAGGGAAAGAGGGATGAGATCTTCCAGCAGGTGTTTTTCTAGTCTCCCAGGTCTCTATCTGACCCAAATGTAGATTGGAGTTGCATGTCCATGCTTTCAGCAAAGGGATTTTAATGATAAACCCTGTTTTCTCCCAGACAGTCCCAACCCACGGCTCTGTGCTACAGATTGGTCCCTCACTGGATCTCATTTTGTCCTCATTTACTCAGGCAGGACCTCAGATGATTTTTATCAGCTCTACAACTTAATACAATCAAAGGAGAGAGGGAAGTTTGACCTAAGTGTCAGATCCTCTCTTATATTTCCCCCTCTACCTGCAGCTACCCAGGTTTGCCCTGGCTGGCGCAATGGGCACCACAGCTGCAGAATGCACTGGCCATTCAGCCTCAAGGCTTAGGAAAGGTCACTCACCGAGCCAAATATGTTTCCTTCCATGTCCATACACAGGTAGCGTCCACTCTTTACACCTGTGATTATAACTGAGCCAGCACCTTCAGACTTGATCATTAGGGCACCTGTTCAGAACAACAAAAACAACAAATCCAAGATCCAGTTCAACACTACATTTACAGATCCACAGATGCTCTGGCTGGAAGTGACCTCTGGGAGTCCAAACCAACCTCCCACATGACCTGGGACTGTTGCCCACCCTAAATCAGGTTCGCTGTGGCTTTGGAAAACTCCCAGGATAGAGAGCACCTCTCTGGGTGCCCTGTTCCAGTGTGGCACTAACCTCCCAAAGACAACTTTTTTCCCTCTGAAGTCCCAAGTCGTGGTCTGAGGACATTGCCCTCAGTTCTGCCATTGCCCACATCCAGGGGGAGTTCGTCCCCCTCATCTTTGTGACTGCCCTGTGGTATTTTTTCAGTGGTGCCCAGCAATGGCACCAGAGGAACAGGCAGGGACTGATGCCCAGGAAGTTCCACCTGAGCAGGAGGCAGAACTTCTGTCCTGTGCAGTGACCAAGCACTGAACAGATTGTCCAGAGAGGGTGTGGAGTCTCCCTCACTGGGTATATGCCAGAGCCATCTGGACACAATCCTGTGCCCTGAGCTCTGGGATGGCCCTGCTGGAGCAGGGAGGTGGCACCAGGTGACCCCCTGTGGTGCCTTCCAACCTCACCCAGTCTGTGATTCTGTGATTATTGCCCTTAACATCCCTTTTGCTGGACTAAAACCATGAAAGATCATGATCAAGGCCCCCTGAAAACCCTCTGCCAGACCAGCTCCACCTTCCCCTCATCTAACTTGAACTGGGGTTGCTGTAGTGCTCCAAGAGCGATGTCACTGGTGCCAGTAAAGTGGAAATAACAACTTTCCTTGACCTGCTCCTTGCATTTGACTCAGTGCCTGTTGTCTTGTCCCGCCCAGGAGACCTGCGCACACCCAGGCCATGCCACCCTGGTGCAGAACTTGGCACTTCCCATTGTCTGGTGGCTCAGTGGCAGCAAATCAGTCACCCTCCCTCTCAATAGCCCTTTTGTTGTCTGATTTCCATATTTCCTGCTCCATTCCAAGTCCTGCTGTACTTGTTTCATGGCAGATATGGGAAAATGTGATATTTTGCTGTCTGTTGTTCTCTAAAATCCCACACTGGTTCTTGACCAACATACCTAAAATGAGTTTTATAAAATCTTTAAATATGTAGGAAGAATAACAAGACAGTGCCAGCATTTCTGTGAGTGTTTCATTATCAACTCCTTAAAAACATAGCAGAATGTGATCCTTTTTCCTCATTAATTAAATTATGACTTTAAAAAACATCTTTATTTACTTATGTAGAAGCTTAATTACCTAGGCTTAGATTTTTAACTGAGTGTATCAAATAGGTGTAATAATAATAGTAATAATAATAACAACAACAACAGCAACTTGATTTTATGATGCATAGCTACTTCTCATTTGAGCGCTGCTAAGAGAGAAGTACTTTTGAAATGCTATAAAAGAACCCTAAGTCTTAAAAACCCCCACATTTGTCTGCTTTGGGCCAAGTATTTAGCAAAGGAAGAAGAAAAAACTGTTCTTTGTGTAAATAGAATAATAAAATATACAATAAAATAAACTGTGAAGACACAATTTGAGAACCTTTTAGTGATAGTAGGGCATAGTTTCATGCCTTCATTTTCATGAGCCCCACTCATGAAAGGCTCAACACTTCTTTTATGCCAGTCTGGTCTTTCATAGTTTTTCCTTTTTTAACTGACCTTTGCATGCCCGTGTTCTGTGCACATTGAAACTTAAGTTTTAGTAGCTTTCAGCCCTCTACCCCAAAATACAGATTTTATGGATGCCATCAGTTTTCCAGCACTGCTCTGGCAAGTTCCCTCAGTGCAGTTCTTTTGGTAGCACCGTCAGTGGGAAGTGGCTATTTGGGGGATGTCATTACCAACCTCTAATAGGAACTTCCACCAGAAATTGGGGGTAAAATCATGAAGTGAAGGATAATTCAGGTGGTTTTTCCTTGCGGAGTATTACAGGAACCATAGGACTTTAGTTGTCCTAGGCAAGGAATGAAATTCCCCATCCACTCTTTTTCTTTGGAGAGTTTTTATTTGTTAAACAAAAGGAGATTTATAATTATCTGTCTTTTCCATCTCATGGCTGTGCTCCTCTGCCTGTCTGCCTAATGAGAAAAGGGGATTTTCTATAGAGGCTTAGGAAATAAAAAATCTCATTGTCCCTCCCCTGCTCCCATGGAGGTCCATAGGAAGCCACTTACTGTAGATGGTTTGGTGAGGAGCGCCATCGACGTAGCCATCAGCGTTGATTTGCAGGTGGAAGCTGCTCCTCTCTGTGTCAGTGTAGAGGTGCATCAGGCGGTCTCCATTCCCCCAGCTGGGACTCAGCAGCGGAGAGGAGTTGGGAAAGGCAAGGGAAGCCTTCAGGCTGCAGAGCAGCAGGAGCAGGGAGCTGCAGGGAATGCCTTGGGGAATGGCTCGCCGCTCCATGGTGGGTCAGTGTCTGCTCCTCGCCTGCCCTCGTGCCTGGAGTGTGAATCCTCAGACAGGATCCCTTCTTCTCTGCAGAGGCTTATAAAGGGCAGCAACATGACATCACACAGGAAAACCTTCTCCACATCCTTGATTTTTGGCAAAGCAACATTTTAAGTGTCCCGAAACCTCAAGGGAAGGATCTCTGGCTAAGGTGTGTGGGGGAAAAATGTAAGGTTTCTAAAGACAGCTCACGAAAGCTAATCATATGTTCAAATGTTATCTACAACCCTGTGACATCTGAAAGCTTCCCACGCCCCTACTGTTGGATCCAGGAAGGGCAATCCACTGCACTTGAACTGAAGGGAATGACCCTTCGGACCTGAATTATCTTTCTTTTTTGCCAGACATGTTTATTCAGACTTCCACCTCCCTTCACTGTTTCCAAGCTGCATTCTGGTTTAGTGGAAACATCAAATACAGCTAAAATTTTGTTGCAAATATACCAAAAGTTAATATTAAGTTGTCCTGAGCCTGGTTCCCCATTCATTATGTTGTAAGTTCCACAGCAAGCCTGTTGGGCTGATATTTGTGTCACTCCATTTAAGCAAAGGGTACTTGATATGGGCAGAGCCTACTTCAAATAAACTGTCCCTTTTATTTCTCCTGTTTTCTTCTGAGTCACATAAATAATCTAAAGTTGGCCTAAACCAGATGAAAATAATGTGTAAAACACTTAAAAGCTGGATGTTTGCTCCTGCATTGCACATCTGGATGGCAGTTTGTAAAAAATGTTCCAAGATAAAACACCTGCTTCTCAGGTGTCCTGCCAATGTTCTGGGTCTTTACAAACAAATTTTCTGATTTAGAAAGAGGTGGTTCCATTTATTATATGAAAATGCTGTACTAATGGGACACCGTGTATGGGGGAATCAATGACAGGAGTGACAGGTTGCAAAACTAGACAGTGTTAAGGTTTCTTTCAAAATTTAATATAAACCTCACGAAAGTACCAAACAGTAAATGGATATTTCTTTAATGAAAACTGAGGATTTTAACTGTAGCAGTGTTAGGTTCAGTTTCAGTCTCTAGATGGACGCAGCATGAAAAATTCTTTGTTTCATTAACAAGCTGTGGAGCTGTGTCATCAGTGTATAATGGATTGACAACATTAATGGATTGATACAACTGTAACCCACTGCAAAAGTGGATCTGATTTTGGTTTTTTTATTGTTTAAAATTAGTAAAACTCTGCCAAATCCTACTACCACACCTGTGTAAATCCAGAGAGTTGCGTCAGAGTATATTCACCTGTGTAAATGACAGCACTTTTTAGCCAAAGTGTATAAGGGTCAGATCTTAAACTGAGCAGGCTGACAAAGCTGGCTGCACTGAAAGACAGTCCAGGCCTCAGATGTTTTACTGGTTATAACATCTGAAATGCTTTAAATTAAAACAAAGCTTAGAAGGAAAGGAGGGTTATTTTTCTTCTCTTTTTTTAAAGCGATATCTCTATTTACTGTTGAAATTATCCACCCATATTTTTCACTCTGATCCTAGGACAAATGTTTGGGATTTTTGGTTGGTTGGTTGTTCTGGTATTTTTTTTTTCCTTTGCCCCTCTTATTAGACTCCTATGGAAATGTGGATATTGATGCCTCAAGGGCAGTTGCAGAAGTGTCTCACAGAGGCACTGTACCCTCTTGGAATATTCTGTCATTCTTTTGTGACTGCAGTTTTTCTGGTTTGATGTTTCAGATTTACCATGACATTTTTCTGTGCTTGCCAGCATGCACTGTTCTGATCTCTCTCCAGTGCCTTGGTGGCACAGAAAACATTCTCAGATGTTTGAAGAATTTATTCAACCTCATTTAAGCACATGCCAGTTGTGAGCATCTGTTTCTCTTTTTATAATAGTCAGACAAGCAAAGATTACTTTTACAAGCTTAAATTGTTTGGCATTTTCTAAAGTTCCCCAGAGTCAGGAAAACTCCAGACTTTACTAAGTTCTGTTTAATCTGCTGGGCTAAAGTGAATTTATTAAGTCTCTGCTTGTGAGGATACAAATTTTGCTTTTTCATAGGCTTTTTTGTTTTAAACTATAAATGCCCACTGCATGTGGTTTGTTGTGGGGATTTGTTTGTTTGTTTGGGGTTTTTTTACAGTCTATGTCTTTTTTATTTCAGGCTGATCCATTTATTCCTTCTGTGTGTATTTCACTTCATCCTCTACCCATTCAGCTGTTGATGAGGTAGCCAGGTGTATGAAAGCTGCTTTACTCCTTCAGCCAAGTCTGTTATAATACAAGTGATGACAGCCTTTCTTGTCTTGCATGTTATGCTGATGCATCAGCAATAACAATATTTCTGCAACTTTTACCACAGGAGTTGGTATTGATTTTTCGGATTTCTATATTGCTCTGTGTGTGGTGTTTGATGAATTGAGATGACTTTCCTCAGTTCTCAGCTAAGAAATTGCTGCTAATTAACAGAAATTGCTTGTTGTAGGGATAAAAAAAAGGAAAAAATGGAACTGAATTTAAAGATCAAAACCATTTCACATTGCCACATTTTCCACTTCCCACTGCAGGGGTGCTACACAGCCAGTGTCAGGTGCCACAGTGGTACAGGACTTTCCTTAGACATATCCTGGAAAGGGAGCTGAGAAACAGCCTAGAGGAGCTACTAGCCATGGTGAATGTCAGGAACCAAGGTAAAGTGAGGAAATCCTCACTCCAGAGCAAAAGCTGAGAGGAAAAGACGAATAAGACAGACCCCAGCTTTCAGGATGAAATTTATTTGAGATAACCATTGAGCAGCCTGGTCTAGGGGGAAAGTGTCCCTGCCCACGGCAGGGGGTTGAAACAAGATGATTTTCCTGGTCCCTTTCAACCCAAACCATTCTGTGATTCTGTGATTCTGTGATTGATGCTCCAGCCCTTAGTGGGTCTCACTCCCCTCCCTCCCTGCCGTGCCTTTGTCCCAGGCCTGCTCCTGCTGCCACCTGCTCCTTGCTCCAGAGGGAGCTCAGCTCAGACTAAGCCAGGTATTCTGGGCACTCACCGGGGCCAGGTGCCTCAGCTGGAACACAGGTGACGTTCAGGCCTCCCTGGTATCATCATTTAATTGCAAATTATACCCAAAACTGTACACAGAAGGAACTGAGGGTCATAGGAGCAGATTGGGGTCTGACTTTTCCCCATTTTGACTGCTTTGAGTTTCAGCTTTAGGTCATTTTCTGATCCAAACTTACCACCTCAACTCTGTAAAACCCTCAGCAGCTATATGTCATCCCTTGTGCTGCTTTCTTTTACTGCTTATCCCCTCAGTCTAGAGAGGACTCACAAGGCAAAAGCAAGCTTTTTTTACAACAAATTTAAGTTACTGCAAGTGACTTTCAGTTATCTTTTGGAAAGGCTCAGAAATTCGCAAAAAAAAAAAAATTGTTTTCTACTCAATCTAATGGATTTGCCTTCCAGGATTCTTCTACGAGTAAAACTGCACGTCCCCTCACAGTGCTGGAGTTCCTTTCATCACGTAGGAGCACCTGTAGCACTCTTGCCTAATAAAGCATATTGACTTATATTTAAACAGGTGGGTGGCTTGCCCTTTTGCAGCATTCTGTGCCATCTGAGTGCCTGTGCTGGCCTCAGGAAGCCTCTTTCTCTCTGCTGCTCAACTCACAAGGGACTTTGGGTTGACAGATTCGAAACTACCTCTGCTCTTAATAATTTTCTTTGCACTGCATCTCTTCAAAAGAGGTCACAGAAATCAGGGGCCTGTCCCTCTGCTTCCCCTTTCTTAAAATCACTGTCACAAGTGGCTCTGGGATGATCACACCCCCAGCCTTGGAAGTACAAGGGTGGAGTACCTCTCCAGCAGTTATTCTAGGAATACTGACGCACTGAGCCGAGGGAATGTACAGTGGATGCTCTGTGTGTGTGTGTGTGCAGAAGCCTTTGCCACAGACTTCACCCAGTGTTGTTAAACACATCCTGAGTGACCTTATTTGGAGGCCCCATTCTTGTCACACTGCCCACGACTAAAGAAAACATCCTGGCTCAGCTCACCTACGTGAAAAAGATGAGGTAAGCACAGCCCACTGGGTTTAGGACCGCAGCATGTACCAGCAGTTTCTGCAGTGTGCCTGCTCTAATAAACTGAAACGAAGGGCCTCATTCCTCCTCCAGCTGAAATCCTTGGCAGAGCTCCCAGGCAAAGCAGAACCAGTCCCTAAAAGGTTTTGTTTTACTGAAGAGAGAGTGTTTCTGTCATTTTAAGGGGTCTGAGTTTTCTTAGGTGGTATGGGAGAGAGGATGGGTGCAATCTGTGGTGAGAGCTGCTGATACCCTTAATAAAAAAAAAAAAAAGCATAGAATCACAGAATGGCCTGATTGGAAGGGATCTTAAAGATCATTTCATTCCAACCCCCTGCCATGGGCAGGGACACATTCCACTATCCCAGCTTGCTCAGAGCCCCATCCAGCCTGGCCTTGGACACTTCCAGGGATGGGGCAGCCACAGCTTCTCTGGAAAACCTGTGCCAGGTCCCCACCACCCTCACAGGGAACAATTTCTTCCTAATATCCCATCTAACCCTGCCCTCTGTCGCATTGGAACCATTCCCCCTTGTCCTGTCACTCCAGGCCTTGGTCAAGAGTCTTTCTCCATCTTTCCTGTAGGCTCCCCTCAGGCCTGGAAGGCTGCAAAATATTCTGGTTTGGTGTTGAGGCTTGGAAGGCCTGAAGTTTGTCTGGACTCTGAAATCTGCGCTGTGCACACCCAGTCCTGCTGACCTGCCTGCCAGGCAGTGTGTCTTGTCTGACAAAGTGTATTCTTTCTCCTGGTGTGATTGCTTCCAGGTCCTAAGGAATCCTGGGGACACAGATACAGAGCCTCAACAAGAAAGTCACTTCAGTCATCCATCTCCTATTGTAATGCACTGCAAGGTGCCTAAAAGCAGGCTGATTGTTTTATTTTACGAAAACTTTTTGGTTTATGTAAAGTTTCCTATTTCCCAACAATTTTATCTCAGCTTGGACTACAAACATCCAGGAGCCCTTTCTGATCTAAGTATTTCTAGGATTCAGTGACATCTGCCACAACATCCATTGGCAGTTTCCAATAAACTAAATGGATATTTTCCCCTTGTTAGGCAGAAGACAAGGATCGATAATAAACTTTATTGTAACCTAATTTTAACCTTACTCTGATCTCTTGGTTTTACATGTTTCACTCAAATCTGTCTCCTTGAAGAAGAGATAAAAAAGGCTTAGGTTAAAGAAATTAGGAACGGAGAATGAAAAGAGGGAGAGGGGAATGCAGTGAAACAGAAAGACAAAATATGCAGGCGTCATCATCAGCCAAGGGCACTTTTACTGTGGGGCAGTAATAACAGAGCATGTGAATGATATGGTTAGAGCTGCCTCAGTGCAATTGCAGGTGTTGCTCTTTAGCTCTGAGACTTATTTTTTAGTGGTATCTCTGTGAAACTAAAACTTCATAGGAGAAATCTTTGCTCTCTGTAAGTTTTAAGAGTAATTTTTTTAACACAAAAGCCTAAATAATAAATGATGAAAGTCATGACTGAACATTGTCCTTGTACTCAGTGTTTCTAATGCAAGGAAAATAGAAAGATTCCCTAAGCCACTGCAAGACCAGTCTATGATTCTGGAGTCCTTTAAAGAAACATGGAGTTCAAAGTTTGTAAGGGGCAGGGCAAGAAAAGTAACAGTGCTTCATTTTTTCAGTGAAACTCTGATAGCTCATCTTTGCTCTGGAGCTGGATTCTGTTTTTTGAGGTGTTTCTGTGACAGGGAGCACATAGAGGAGGATTTATAACTGAACAGAAGTCTGGCAAAAATATGTCTTGAACTCTGCCGCTGATACAGGTTTTCCTTCACAAAATGACTTTTTAGGTAGATGTGCAGCTACAATTTTTTTTTTTATGCATTATGGACACAATAGTTCTTAATGTTGCTTTCTCAGCCTGTCACGTTGCTGCTGAGAAGGAACTTGAGAGTCACATTGTGCAAAGGTTCATCAGCTGCTGGGACACTGATCCTGCACCTGGGCTCTACTGATCTTTGGCCATTTTCACAGCTGTCACAAGCTGGTGCCATGCCAGGGCTAGTTGGGAAATGCATTCTCTTTCAAATAAGTCAATCAGGCTGTTCTTGTCATTTTTATTGAAGTTCTGGTCTCTCATCAAAATGCTCAGTTCTCCAAAAGCAAAGATTTCTTGGCTGACAATTTTTTCAAAACTTAGAAATGCAACTTAACACTTTTTTTTAAAATTAAAAAAAAAAATCTTCATTATTATCCTTTCCATTATCCCTAATGGACTTGCTTACATGCCAGAGGCTGGTTAGCCCATCTGCCTACCCTGAACATGACTATGTCTCTTTGACACTGGTGTCGCTTCTGGACCCTTTGCTCCATGGTTGATTCCTCCACCAGTCTCCACTGCTAGTGGAAGAATGGAAATGAATTCAAGTTACCGCCTTCATGACCAGCTGATGACCAGCTCAGCATGAACTGAGGTTGTGCAGAATGCAAACATACATAAGAAATGTCATACACAAGAAATTCCAGTCACCCAGGTGGTCTGTGGACCTGCATGCTGATTATAGGAGTGTAGGAAATAAATCCCATTGGAGATTAGCTTTTCCTTATTTTTAAACCTGCAAGTTTCTCTTTAAAATGTGTAAACATGGTGTCTGCAGATTTGCTCAAGATTTACCGAAAGTGACACCCAGACATGCCCCATACATACCCACTTTTCCACAGTTTCTATTTCTGTAGTCATTGCCTTTGCAAAATCATCATCATCACAGAATCATAGAATGGTTTGGGTTGGAAGGGACCTCCCAGCCCATCTCATTCCAACCCCCTGCCGTGGGCAGGGACACCTTCCACTGTCTCGGCTTGCTCAGAGCCACATCCAGCCTGGCCTTGGACACTGCCAGGGATGGGGCAGCCACAGCTTCTCTGGGCAACCTGTGCCAGGGCCTCACCACCCTCACAGGGAACAATTTCGTCCTCATATCCAATCTAAACCTCCTCTCTGTCACTTTGAAGCCATTTCACCTGTGTTTTGACCCTGGGTTAAATGTAAACTGGCTTGTCCCTCACTGGATAACTGAGGTAGTTAAAGTGCTCTTGATCTCACTGAGTGATACCTCTGCTGATTAGCATAATTCCCTTCTTTAGGTTTTTGCATCATTTTGTTTTATTGCCTCTTCAATAAGCTGGAATATTCATGTCGGACCAGTGAGTCCTGGGCTCAGATCATAGGCAAAGTAACTCCAGGAAAAACACCAGGCTCCAGCAACCTGGAATGAGTCAGGATGGATCATTTCTCATTAAAAAAAGAAAAAAAAGGAAGGGAAGGTCTTCTCCAGAGAGCCCCAAAACAAATATCATTGTAAACTGTGTTGTTTTATACATCATCCCTAATGACTTCTCATTTGACGTAAGTTGGTGTGGTCTCATTGTCCTTGGAGAAGCTATTCCAGAGCTGCGAGCTATGGTTCATAAAAACGTACAATAAAATTGTGAGTTGTAATAATTGTGAGGGGAAAAAAAATTAGTCCTAATCAAGGCATTTTGGTCCACACCCTGTGACAAAAAATAACCAACAATTATATGTGCCCATGAGATCCAGGATTAAATAATATGTCCAAATCTCATGATTCAAGGGCACAGCTTGTTCAGCTCATCTGGACTTATTGGCCCCTTGGATTTTGGCCAAACACTTTTCAGCAGCCTATGGCTTCCAAAACAAACATGCTTTTGGACTGAGCTGGATGCAGAACTTGGCTAGGGAGAAAAAAGAAATCTCCGCTTGTGGCTGCATACTTGGTTGCTTGTTTTTGTGATTTTTTTCTCCAGTGACAGCTATTTCCTCAGCCAGGATTGGTCACTGCAGTTCACTGCAATTCCAGTTTGCATTACATATATTACACCTAGAGATCCCCAGTGTTTTATCTTAGCCGGAGTCTCCTCCTCAGCTGTTCAGCAGCTGGGAGAGATTCTTACTTCCTCCTTTACTCTTGGGTTCTGACAAGGAAACAAAATGTCCTCTTGGCTTCTGCTGAGTTGTTGTGATTCCAAACATGGAGCACAAGAGTTTGCAGTTGGGCCATTTTTTCAAGGAACAAAGTCACCCGTAGTTAAATAGCTGGGACCTGATTGTCTCTTCCATTGCTCAAATCGATGCAGAGCAGGGTGGCTTCAGCAAATGCCAAAAGTAAAACAAGCAAAACCCCCCCCCAAAAAACAATGCAAAAGAGATTTGGGGCTGTTTATTTCCTTTTATAAGCATGTCTTTAATTAGCTGGCCAATACTTANGGGGGGTCTCAGCAGAGCAGGGCAGAGGGGCAGAATCTCCCCCTCCCCTGCTGCCTCAGGGGGCTCAGCCCAGCTCACAGGGGTTGGGGATCCCAGCTCTGGCACTGGTGCTGCCCCTTGCCCTGAACCTGGTCTTGGGCTGCACTGAAGCCACACAGTTCACGGACCTGTATCTTCCACCCAGCTTTGTGTACCTGCACCTGAGCTCATCCTGTACATGTGAGTTATCAGAAAGCCTTCTGTTTTCCTTTTTTTTTCCCTTTCCCTTCATGGTACTGAATCCTTCAGATAATTTGTGCAGCCATTTGTGTTGGTAAGGGTTAGCTCCAGCAGGAGGAATGCTTTCTGTCAATGCACAGGACAAATGTGTCTTGTGTCAAGACCCTATAGAAGATGCTAAACCCTCTTAAGACTCTTCCAGCAAAGCATGGGCTGCTCTGCTGACCCTTTTGAGACACGTCAGTGTTTGATCCCCTTTGAGTTGCTATCCAGAGTTTCAGCCAGAGCTTAATGAATCATGAAGCTGTTGCAGGGGCTGTTGCAGGAGATGGGTAGATGGGATTCTTCCTGATAAAACGTCCCCTGGCTTTGAAGTTGGTCCTGCACTCATCTAAGAGGTTGGATTCAAGCCCTCTTAACAGTCCTTTCCCATCTAAATATCTCCATAGAAACAGAGACATTATTAAGTTTCAAAATTCCTGGGAGGAAGCAGAAAATGAGGTAAACTCAGCAAAATGTTTCCTGTTCTTCACAGAGGTGTGGGGCTTATCTCCATCTCTTGTCCCCGAAATTCCTGGGAGGTTTTTCATCACCCAAGCTGAGAGCACAGAATAGGAAAGGAGCATGGGAAGTGCCCATGCCTCCCAGGACACCTGGACACTTCCCAGGCAAGAAATCTGAATAACACAAAAGTCTACAACAATTTGAAGTGTACCAATACATACTCCGGTTCTAGAGGTGAATAAAAACTTGGTTTGGAGGAGGAGTTAACACAGCCTTTCTGAACCAAGGAAAAAAAATGTTAAGAGGGATTTAGAGTCAAAACACTACCAAAAATGTATAAAATTTTATTTTATGAATACATTAAACTATTGTGCGCAGCACATACATATAAAAATAGAAGTAATTTCACAAACAATTGATTGGACATTTTTGTGTTTCTTGCAAATTTACAGTCTCAATTGTGAGTCCATATTGAGTCAGAACATGAGGTATATTTTAGTGAAAAAAAAAGTAATCTGAGAACTTTGGCACCATTTTACTGTGCAAAATAAAATCTTGGAATTGAAATAGTTAGTGAGGTATACAAATATTACTCTGCTTTTCCACTGTATGTGTCTGTGTCTCTGCATGTTTGGGAAAAATACATTTATTTAAGAACATGATTCAGTTCCAGCCAAGTCTGCTTCCTAACAGGGGTGGATTAAGTCTTAGACTGTTATGGGGTTTGCCTGAGGAAGGAGAAACCTTGAAAAGAGGCATCAACTCCACAGGAGAATCCCATGTGCAAAATGTGGGCATGACAGGCTGGTGTGGAGCATTCACAGCAATGCTTTCAGAGCTCGTAGCCCATGGCATGACCCCCTGTTAATGCACACTGAGATATGTTTTGAAGTCCCTAATTTGGCCCTGATTTGGGAAATCCCTTTACTTTCATAAGTTTTCTCTATGTAGTCACATATCCTTCTTTGATTTCGGCTGTGATTTCCATGCTGATCTGGCTGGCATTGAGGTGTAATGAGGAAAAAAGCAGTGATGTAAAGAGGAACTCAGCAGAGCGACTGATGGGGCTTTCCAAATGCCCACCAAAACTGCATCCAAAAGGGTCTGCAGTTCATAAGAACAATCTCAGCCTAGCAGGCTGCATCTAAACAGATTTATAGAATCACAGAATGATTGAGGTTGGAAAACACCTCCAATATTATCAAGTCCAACCTTTGAGAAATCCCCACCTTGTCAACCAGACCAGAGCCACATCCAGTCATTTCCAGAACACTTCCAGGGATGGTGACTCCATCACCTCTCTGGGCAGCCTGTTCCAATGCCTGACCACCCATTCAGTGAAGAAATTCTTCCTGATGTCAAGCCTGACCCTCCCATGGCACAGCCTGAGGCCGTTTCCTCATCCTGACTTCTTGTGACCTGGTGTATGGGTTGTCCTTGCTTGACCAGTGTGTGCAAAGTGGAGCCAGTGAGTCTGATTCCCACCTTTTGGGAAGGTGTCCCGTTGCTCACCAGTCCTGGCAACAATCGCTTTCTCTAGGCTGCCCTGGTTTAAGAGGGAACAGGCTTTATCCTGTCATAAGGATGATGGTTTAAGCTGTGATTAGAAACAAACTTGTGTGCCAGCATTCAAACTCTGTTTCCTTCTACATCCCTGGACTCTTCCATACTTCTTCAAACTTAGTTTCAAAGACAATTAGTAATATGATACCAGGATACAGGCTGCCAGTTAATGTATTTTAGCACAGGTCTCTGTACCTCTAGGGACTCCAGGTCAATGTACTGCCTTATACCCTCCAAACTTTTCTTTGACCCATACTCTCCCCACTCAAAACATCCTGATTTTTCACTTCAAATGCACTTTTTTCCAAAGCAAACTGCTGCACACATTGTGAACAAAGTGTGTCAACTTGACTTCTCTCTGAAACACTGCAAGACCAGAAAATGAAGAGAAATTCCTTTCAACTCCTTTCCTTCCAAAGCATCCTCCAAAGCATCCCGTTCCTGTAGTGTGAGCAGCATTCCACTCTTTTTTTTTCTCTTCGTTTACACTGTGATCATCACTTACATTTGAGCCAGATAAATTCAAGTGTAAGTCACACTAGAGATGCTGGAAAACTGTATCTTGTTCACAAAACAATTGCCTTGACAGTTTCTCAGGAATGGTGGCTGTGGGTACCTCCTTATGGGTATGTCCTTTGGGCCAAGTCTTCTATAAACTAGAAGAGCTATAAGCTGAATAGTTTTCCTGGGCTGATTTACTCCAGCTGAGGATCTGGCCCTGACAGTGTCTCTCATGCATGTCAGAAGGCTCAAATTCATCATGAATAGACAGCCCCTGCAAATAGAATGGCATGTCAAGGCTGGACATAGCCCCATTTTGGCTGGACATAGGAGATAATCTTGCACTCAGATATTCGCTTCTGCAGCAGCATGGTCCATCTATGCTGAAAATGCTCATGCTCTGACATTGCATTGAATCTAGTTTCAATTTAGGAGCACGCCACCAATGCAGGAATCTCAAGGCTTCTGGCAACTGACATTTATAGTGACTATTGACTTAGGGCCTCTTAAAATACTCTTTCAAAGGCACAGAGAATGCAGCTTCATTGGTGATCTGGAAAAGAGTTATCAAAATAGCAAGGCGAGGTTATATGCCATTTGTACAGCTTCTAGGAGAGCTTTGAAGAGTGTTTCATACAGCTTGCTGTGTTGTCTTTGAAACTGATGCTTTGCAAGTGACAGAAATTGGAATTGTGGCATGAATTCCTCTGTCCCAACATGGGAAGGTATGCTTGTGTAGCCTCCTTCTTTCTCTGTCCTTCATACCTCAGGGAGGTATGATAGAGAAGAACCAAATATACTTAAGACAGTGAAAATTCAACACAGAGTTTTCTAAAATAACCCTTTGCTGGAAGCTTCCATGAATTTCTTACATTGTATAAAATGCATTCCACAGACCAGTTCTAGTTCTTAGAGGTTAACAACATTCAGCCTAAATGAAATAGAGTGCCTTTAAATATTTCTTTTCTTTTATATGTATAAAAATACAAAGGCACCTGGGCATCAGGAGACTGGGATGATCGATTCATTAAGAGTACGTAATTACATAGATGTACACTCACACATCCCATGTCTATATATATATATGTACAAATATTAATATTAAAGATGTACACATCTATATTTGAGGTAAGTCTAAACTAAGCTCACAAAATGCCATTCAAAATCCTCAGTTCCAAATAAGTTTTGCATTTCGGACCCATCTGTGATTTATCCTGTAGTCCTTGCCACGGGAAGTTGATTGTAGGTCTTCATTTTGCCAACCAGTCCATGTGAGGAGACCCAGGAGAATCCCTTCAGAGACAGAGGGGCTCCGGGAATAGATGGTTTGCTTGTGTAGAAACAGTTGTGGAATTGGCACCTTAATGATCAAAATGGGTTGAGGACTTTACAGGACAGGACACAGTCTGTAGAGGGGGGGTGCAGGCAGATATTCAGATGGAGCGAACTGCCTGAAGCTCTGGTGAAGCAAAATCATCTGTTGATTTGGCCCATGGTATGTAAACAGCTCACTACAAGAGGTTATTATCTGAGGTAAATAACATTTAGTAAATAACCTATGACTGATTAGATGGTTGCCCACAGCCATTCTGCACCTTCCAAAAACTTTCTTTGCACTCCAGCTTGCATTTTTCTCTGTACAGCACCAAAGGAGGCACACAGCCATGTAAAATTTGGACAGAGTAGAAGAGAAGCAGCATTGTATTACATATGCTATGTGATGAATCTAGTACAAATATTTTTATCCAAATATACACATACATATAGAGATTTCTTTTTTTTTTTTTAAATGACAGTATAAATACTTTACCTGGGAGGTTATTCCCCCCGTGCANGCATTGTATTACAGATGCTATGTGATGAATCTAGTACAAATATTTTTATCCAAATATACACATACATATAGAGATTTCTTTTTTTTTTTTTCAATGACCAGTATAAATACTTTACCTGGGAGGTTATTCCCCACGTGCAAAATGAAACAGTTTGTCCTGGGATTTAATCTTCTGTTTTGCTGGTGCTCATATTCTTGGTAAGAAGTGGGTCACTGTCATGGCAGGAGAGACCTTGTTCCCTCTCTTCACCCTGCCGTGTTTGCTCAGGGCTATGTAAGCACCGCGGTGAATGTTGGATTCATACGCATTGTAGTTATTGGGCAGCAAGGTTTCCTTGAATTTGCATTCATCTTGGAAAACAGCCTAAGGAACAGCAAGGGGAGGGGGTGGGGGTACAAATCAGGTACAATCAATATTCCACCAAGGCCCTGGTCATTTTTCTTCCTTGCGTTTTTACACCAGGGCTCGTTGCAGTGTGCGACAGGTGGTGCCGCGGCCACTGCAGCTGACAATAAATCTCCCTCCTCGGTGCTAATTTGGTGTCAGATGAACTCAGATGCCACCTGTCCAGATAATGGACTGTGCATTTCCTGTGGCAGATTGAGTTAATTTATTACAAATCATGCATTTCTTCATTTTATTTGCAAGTAATAATTTCTGTCAACATCACGCCCTCTTGCCCAAACAACAGCTGTATTTAAGACCTCCCTCTGTCAGAAGTTCTGTTGTTTATAAAAGAATGATATGCTGGCTGTCAAAACCTTCAGAGCTTTTCCAAACAGCAGTGTCCAGGGAGAACTGCTTGCTTGAATAGGAGATTTGATTAGCAATAAATATTTTCTTTCTTAAACCATTAGTGATATTTAACTATGCAGCTGGATCTAAGCTGGGAAAATAGTTTTACATTTTCTCCATGTCAAAACATGAAAATCCAATGAGAGGGAGTTATCTGGGAGACGAGGTGTAAGGACAAGCAGGAGACAAATGCAGAGGAAATTAAAAGAGAAAGGAGAATAATTCTCTGACTTCGAATGTCTGGCACATGAGATGCCACCAAAGCAGTACTATTCGGGCATCTGTGTGATAACACCACCTAAAGCCTATAAGAATTTAACTTTAGGCATTGTGCTGTACAAGGGAAAATGCACATCTCTTACAGCATTTGTAAGTGTCTTTGAAGATAAACAAAACTGTATTGAAAGTGGGGGGAAAAATCAAGGGGATTTCTTAAGCCAGACTCTGCATTTCTTTAGGAAGACCCAGCTAAGAAAAGCAGTTGAGCCTGTGGCACTTTTTAGGTGCTTGTGATCACTTGTGATTGAAAGAATATTCCTGAAATGGGACCTTAAAGTGTCCCACTGTCATTATGTGCGTGAGAAGGCATCAGTCGGGTTAGTAATGGCCACAGGGTCCCTCACAACATTTGGCATTATTTTAAACAACTGCAATGCTTTGTTGAAATTACAGCTGTTCCAATGGAAAGGACTCTGCTGTTCCTTGACAAAAGAGATGGATATGACCAGTGCCATCCATTACTTTGAGATGGGCTGATTTTGCCTGCTGCCCAGAGCCAACCTCTTTCAAATGCACCTCCTAACAAGCACTTTTTCTGCTGGATGTTGACACTGGAGATATGTTGCTCACATCTCAGAGGTTAAACTGCATTTAGATAGCTAATCATCTAGATGAGGATGATAGTGCTTCAGTATGATTTGCATACCATTGTCAATAGTTGTTATTATTTTCTCACCCTGTGCAAGCGATCTCACAAAACTGATCATTAAAATAACCCCAGCCATGTATGTTGACCTTGTAGGGTAGACTTCCTATTTATTCTTGATGGTGTGGTAGTTTTTGGTAGGAGGGAGCATGTGGTCATTATTTTACTAAGGGTAGCTGTTGGAAATAGCTATAATTGCACCTCTCCTACTCACAATGCAATGCAGGATGGAATCAACTGGGCTCAGCTTTGCTGCAGCGTGCTTGCAGCCCTGTGACCTTAGAAGAAGCCCTCTAATTAATCTGTACTATTTGCAGAATATGTTCATTTTCCCAAGGTGTTCCCTGTACAGTTTTACAGGAAAGCTTTAAAATCCCAGCCCTGTAACAGCCACACTGCTCATCTCGTTGTATTAAATAGCACTGATGACAGCAGGCTGGGCAGACTCCCTGTAACTCGAGGGCTATTTTCTCTGCTTGTAATCAGAGATTTCCATAAGGAAAAAACTGAAACAAACAAAACCAAAACAAGATAAACCTAAACAAACAAAGCAAAACATTAAACCAAAACAAACCACTTCAAACTTTTTTGCTTAAACTGAAAAGCTACTTGCACTTGTACTTACCGTCCCATACAACCTCCCCTTGCTGTTCATTGCTATGAAGAGAGCACTTTTCACACCAAGCAGACTTACAACACCTCTTTCTACAGTGGATATTTCAAAGAGACCTGAAAAACATGAAGTTTAATAGAAGTGTTATCACAGAATCTAGAGCTAATGCAAAGCAATTCAGATATAATTTCTTTTTTTAAAAACCTAACAAATTGTCACATATTCTTTCTGAGAATTATCCTCCTAGTGCAGCAAAATAAATATACACAGGGAAGATCTTGGGTTTTTCTACATGTCACAGGATTTGAATATAATTACTCTAGAATTGTAATCACATTCTGTATAAGCCTTTTGCTCTATCAAACTCTTTTGGTCTGTCAAACTCTGGATGTTTTCAATAAGAATTTTTTTTTGTAATATGCTGTACTTACAAAAGGTTTTTTACTGAGCCGTAAAGAAGTGTGGCTTGCATTTTGAAGTCCCACATGATATCTTAGCCGCAAAAGATTTTAGCAACTGCCCTCTACAGGAAATTCAAACCCACATGACTAATGCTTTCCTTAATTCTTAGGGTAACAGAACAGCACCCACAAGAACGAGCAAACCAGGACCAGCAAACCCCTTCCATGGGACACACTGAGTGGCCCAAAAATACTGGTCAGCAGGGATTCTAGAGTCATGCTTTGGCACTCTGGACTCAGCAAAAACCTCCCAGAATCAAAAGGCAAATGAGAAGGTGAGGAGCAAGAAAATGCAGCAGAGAGTCCGTTTCTGACCTGGTTTGTCTTTTCTCATCTGTGCAGCAAAGCAGGTAAAAATAAATTTTATCTAAATTTGTCTAAGCATTTTGTGCCACGTTTCAGCCCGAAAGGTTCTCATGTTTATTGATCCCAGAGACTTTTAACAGGCAACAGATGTAGCACAGATTAATAATATCAAGTCATAACATTTGCACTCTGTGAAGGGTAATTACTCGAGTTCACAGCAATTAAGTGACATCTATTCTATTTCATTTCTGGATGCAACTCACTGTATTGGTTTTCATTGTGAACTCCGCTTATCCTTCCGTCTGGGAGGATTTGAAGGTGAAACCCGATGCCCACGTTGCAGTAAAGCCTCCGCTGCCTCTTGATTCCTAGCAAATAGTCACTCTCCCAGTTCACATCTGCCTTCTCCCCTGACATCCCAGCCATGGACCTGGACAGCAGAGATTGCCATCCTCTCTCCAGCAATGTGCCATTAGTTCTGCTTACAACTGGGTGTGTGGCAGCAATCCCGGCTAGCAAACCCAGGAGAAGGAACGCAGGCAACGTCCGGTGAGCGCTGGCGTCGCAGGACATAGTGATGAGAAGTCTTTGTGCCGTGGCCATCCGGTTCACCTCCTGGGCACGTGGTCAGAATTAATGGCCCTAAAAATACAGCCCTTCTTGTTTTTCTCCCTTCAGCATGGTGGCAGAGGCTTATTTTTGGAAAGCAAATAGAGCTTGCTGACCTGAAACTAAAGCCCGATAGCAGTTGGGTTGGGAGCAGAGACAGGCCAGCAGGACTCCAACTGGTGGGGACCATGGTTTGTAGATCCTGCTTCCCACTGGGCAGCCTCCGTTATATTTGATTGAGCCATCTTTATAGTGCAGGGGCTGTCCCTGCCCACATCATCACTCTGACATCAACAGCCTGCCCAAGGTGAGGCTGCCAGGGCTGTAACACAAACCTGCCGTCCTCCCTGCCTGCTGAGCTTGGAGTGCTGTCACCCAAGACTGGAGGCAGGAGTGGGATTTCATTGGCTGTGGGAAGCAAAGGAGTCAAATTGGTTGGGGAATCAGAGGCCTCACAGGCAGCTTCCTTATTTAGAGAAGAAGGTGTAAAAACAGTTCTGGACCTCATCAGTGAGCAATGAGAGGTTTGCAGCCACTTCCTTAGTGGCACGATCGGTGGGTGCTTGTCGGGGCACCTCGATATTCGGGGACAATTGGCTTGAGGTGGCCACAGCTATTTTATGCACACCCTGCAAAGCCAAGGCACCTCTTACTGAGCGACCCACGCACTAACCTCTGTCTGTACCTCTGCAGGGAGTGCTCCTGGCTGGCTAAAGGAGAGGTAAGCCATGCTGCAGGGGCAGAAGCCTCAGCTCCTGCTGGTTTTATCCCAGCGGGAATTCTGCTGAGCAGGGCACACAGGCTGGATCACTGATCTTGCAGTGACACGTAGCTGCAAACATTAGGCCTTCGTGTTTTTCACTGAGGTGACTTCCAAATGATCACATTTTCTCGGGGAGGGTGTGTGCCTCCTGCAGGGGGGAAATTGTATTTGTAGGAGCAAGACAAGGACTTAGGTAACGTGTAAAAGATGAGGAAAAAGCGAAATGGCCACAGCTTCCCAGTGTTTCACTGTCTCCTTTCCTCAAGCCTAAATACTCACTATTTTTATAACTTATGACCATCTTCATTTGCCTCCCCTTCCATTTGTTCAGACTGTCTTACTTGTTTCCCCTTATGTTCCACTGATGCTGTTTCAGCTCCTTTGGAGCTGGACAGATTAGACTTTTATACCAATTAGTTTCACAGAACTTATCAAGACATAAATCAGAAAAAAACAGCTGAGATTTATACAAATACTTTTGTCAACATGTCCGTCAGCTTCTCGTAGCACAGGCCTTGCATCTTCTGTGTCATTTGAGAAGCCTGCTAATGAGGAGAGTACCTGGAAGCATAATTAAACTGAGCACACCCAGTGTGACAGTTTCACGTTAGCAGAGGTGTAATACGAGGCCTGGGACACTGCAGACTCCCCAGCACAAGCCCCTTGAGGTGAAGGGGAGCCCCTGGCAGCCCTGAGGCAGGTGAGCAGTCAGAGGCAGTGATGTATGTGAATATTGATTGCTCTCAGGAGACAGGCTCAGCTATAAAATAATTGGGAACCACAGGTCTAGGCCCTGGCTTGTGGCAGGTGACATTTCAAGGTCTCTGTGCCTTTGCTGAAGCTGAACTTGGACTATCACAGAATCACAGAATAACCTGAGCTAGAATGGATCCACTAGGATCATGCAAGACCAACCCCTGGCTCTGCACAGGACACCCCAACAATCCCACCCTGTGCCTGACAGCCTTGTCCAAACACTGCCTGAACTCTGGCAGGCTTGGGGTGATGGCCAAAGGAAGGATATCTTTTGCTGACAAAGAAAATCCTCAGATCCTTTTCTCTCCTGCTTTCTACTTCATCTGATGATTTTTCATCGATGCAAAGCACATACATCATTTTTAGGAAGGAATAATACTAGTATTTTACACCCTCTTATCATAGCTGCAGTCTTCATGAGAGGCCAGCATCAGTGGGAAACAAAGCCCAGGGTCCCTGTTACAAGCATGAAGCAATGATTTCCCAGTTTTTCTTATGCTGCAGTCTGAAACCTGCCCATTCCCAATGCACGTGACTCCTAGCAACACTGCCTGATCTCAGAGCCATCACTGTCTATAAAAACATGCATTGTAATATTTTCTTTCCTGTTTATTTTTCCCCCTAGAGAACTTGTCAGGTGTAATGGGCGCAGAGCTGGATTTCCATCCTCAGCTTTAATCACCCTTGCATCTTTATGTCTCATTTATCAGTTTTCTCAGAGCAAAGACAAGCTATGGGCTAAATGAGCTTCTCTAACTTTTGCTGGCACATCTGTCACTGCAGATTCCTCACAAGCTGTCCTGATGGCACAGGTTAAAGGAACACTTTGTGGGATGCACTGTGTCTCATCCCTTGATCCTAGAAGAAAAACCAAATGGTCAGACACAAAACAAACAAACAAACAAGATAATTTCAGACAAGTCTATGGGATGCATTGCTTTGTCTTTTAGTCAGCCCAGCTGGAAAGTGACCGCTGAGAGCTGTGGTGACCCAGGGGTCAGCATTGCTCCAGCAGTTTCCTGCTGAGCAAGTCGATCTGACAGCATTCTGTATGGAAAGGGTGCACCAATTACTTGCTTGCAAAAAATCAGGACTTTTCTTGCGTGATCTGTAAACCCAACCAAATAGCTAAAACCTGTGATTTCACTGGGACACCTGGTCCTTATAAGACCAAGAGTCCTTGTGTCTTGGCCCCAGACCAAGTGTGTGCAGCTGGGAGATGAAGTGCATTCTGCAGTCTTGTATTGCTCAGCAATTCTACATCAGGGCTGATACGAGTCTTGAACCATTTTCCAGCTGAATCTGTGGCCAGCAGGTTGCTGAGTTTTGTGTATTAGCATCTGAACTGCCATGTAAATTCTGGAGCTTCTGATTCAATTTGGCAAGCCTCGTTTGCTCTAAAAGATGTTTCATTCTGCTTAAACTTGTCCTCTTGGCCCATGAAGTGACTTTCCAGAAAACACACTGTAACCTTCTGATTTTCAGGTAGCATGTTGTCCTGGCTTCATGTGCCCAGTGAAATTTGGAAGGGAGACACCAATAGCATTTGCAGTAAAATAAACCCTCTGAACTCCAAAATGGTAAAAATTTACTTCAGCAAACTCTGCTTACTCGAACTCTTAAGACCTGGGATGACAGTGCTCACTGCCTAACTAAAGCAACAAGTTTTCATTGTCAGTATTTCAGCACAATATTAAAATAACCCCTCTTTGGAGCACAGCAGTTCATATCCACTTTCAGATAGTCTAAGAAAAGTCCTGCAGCTGAGCAGTAACATGATATGGATGCAGAGCACGTCTTTCAAAAAATGTGTGATGACTTAGGGTCCTAGGTTCCATTTTCGAATCTGTTAAAAGTCTCTTCCTATTTTAAGGCCTGGAAAGAGCAATCCCTCATTCAAACACAGAAGAACAGACTAAAATTGTTCACCTTGCCTGTGAAGACCCAGGCTGGTGGAGGACAGTGGAGAAGGGAGGTTTCCAGGTGATAAATCTGCCTGTTGTGGCAGGGCAGGTGTTGCAGACTCTGGACAAATTGCAAAAAAATCTGTAAGCCCAAGTATGAGCATGGAGCCCCATCTGATCATCTTTAGGTTAATACGGTTTGCTGGCCAGCGTGGAGAGATTTGTAACACAGACACCACGACTGTTATGAATGAAATATGAATCACAATCTGAAAGCAGCAGAAAAAAATAATAGAGCAAGGGTTGCAGGGCTGTATCGACACCCAAGAACCCCACAAAAACTGTAGAACTGGTAACACTGAGGAGGGTGTTGTTGGCATCAAGGCTAATTTGGATAGGTCCACAGAAGACATGATTAATCAGCAGAAGACCTGAGCTCTGGTAGCAGGAGGATGACAAAAAGGGTTGTATCACACTGTATTTGTTATTTCTCTTCCCATTACCCAACAGACAGGAAGATTTGTTGTCACACCGATCCCCAAAATGAATAAACAGGATGAGAGACAGTAACCTTGCCTCAGAGCCTTGGCAGCTGATGAGCTCTTGGAAGCTGAAGCAAGTGAACTTCTGACCCAAAACTATCCCCTCATTGCAGCTGCTGACTCCTAAAGCATGTACAAGACCTGCTCAAACGTGGTTTGTCATCACCAGTCATGAGGAAGCCAAGATATTAACAGGGAACCTCCATTTTGTCACACACACAGAGGCCCTGGCTAGGCCACTCAGACACACCTGGGCAGGAGAGTGTGTAAATTTAACAGCTTAGAGTCATCTCAAATAATTATCTTCCCATTCCTCTACAGGGAAATCTCTCACTGAGATTTCACGTGCCAATTTCTAACAGGCAAGCACAAATCACAGAACAGCTTCCTGCTATTTTCTTTTTGGAGGGAAGTGGGAAAAAGGATCTACTCCCACAGGAAACTTGGGAGGATTTAGGACTAGGTGGATGCTAGCTTGCTTGGAAAAAGATCTTGGTTTACTGCTTATTCATGCTGAACTCATTCTCTGCAGAGGGTACGTCAAGCACAGAGACAGTCAAATATGCCCATCTTTGTCTGCTGAGCTGGCCAGGTCTCCCTCTCCATGTCCCACAGAAATGGGAATGACTGAAAGAAAACAGAGTGGTGACTCTACAGCAAACCTGTGGCTTCCCACCTGGTCCTGTGCCCACCAGCCCACACTGCTTCTCTCATCACCTCCTCAGCTGTTCCCACTCCACAAGGACAGGCAGTCCAAGGGTAAACGGCCAAGCTGAAGAAAACAGAAGTGACAGCCACCACCCCCACAGGGATCTGCTTGGTGCTATTAGAAGAGATGAATGACAAGGGACATGTTTAATTTGGTTTAAGTTTGTTTCATGCACAGTTTTCTCATTACAGCAGGAACAGGGACACTGCAGGAACAGGGATGCTAAATGCTACATTTAAGTAACATTCTGAGTAGGAAAGCAAAAAAACCCCTTTTTTAATTGTTGTTGGTGATGACATTCTGTCCAATGGCCCAGCTGACCTCTGTGTGATTCCTGACCATAGAAATATTAATTGATTAGATTAAGTGATGCAATCCACTATAGAAGGTTAAAGGCAATTTCTGTCATTTGCCAGGTAATTGTGTCTTCCTTGTGTTGTGCACCATTAGCTCAGTTGAGGACTTTCTTTTGCATGTCAATTCTTCACCCGTTGGTCTGGATCCTCCCTCATACTTCAAAGGAGAATTCTGAAACCTTTTGTGCAGTCATCTGAACTTTTTCCTGGGTTTTTCCAGTGGTTTTTTTCCCTGCATGGCAGGCAGCATCTGAAGGTCTAAAGCTGGTAATTCATCTTCGACAGCAGCTGTGATTTGTTGCTTAATTTCCATAGAAAAGATCCTGGTTTTGACATCTCCTCCTTTCCTCTTCCGCCACCCTCTTCCCATTCCCACCGCACTCTGTTCGTTCTACGAGACCTGCAGAGCTCCTGCACAGAGCTGTTAGGGTTGCACCCTGTCGGCATCTCCTGTGCTTGAAGAAGGGAGGCATTTATGACACAGCTTTCCAAATTCTCCACAGAAGGATGACAGAATTTCATCCCTGATGATATCCAGGACCTTGTTCAAAAGGCATCTTTCCAAGGCAAACAGAAGTTTTTTTCCCTTCGGTCAAAAATGCTCCAAACAGCTGAGCAGTCCCTTGATCCTTCAGAAGCCGCTGAGTGATGGGAAATAATCCCTTCCCTCACCCCTCGAGCTCCTGGCCACCTTTGGGCTAATGCAGCCCAGTCTGTGGCTGTCCTGCCTCACCACAACTATGAATTTGGGTTCAGCTCTCTGCACCGTGATCCCCAGCCTCTTCTCGAAGCAAAGCTGCTCCCCAGTCAATCAGTGCCCAGCCTGGACTACTGCCAGGAATAATGCATTCCCAGGGTCAAGATTCTGCATTTCTTAATGCCAGGCTGCACAGGAGACCTGTCAACCCATTATTTCAGCTTTTCAGGGTCCAGCTGGATGCCAGCCCTACATTCATTTTATCAGCTTTTCACACAATTTATTGTTGCCAACTGCAGACTTGTGGAGTCCGGGAAAATAAACTAATCTGGGGGTAGTGATGGATCCTTCCTCAAATGCTAGCCACATTCATGCATCATGTTGTTTGTTTCCACCTCTCCAAATTTTTGTTCATTGTGATTTTGTTCTATGTGGTCATCACACATAGTAAAATACAATAGTAACATACAATATTAGAAGAATGGATTGGGTTTCTGCCAGCAAAGACCTCATTCTTTAGCCTCATCTTTTAAACACTCACGTTTTTATATGTGTATGGTTTTAGATGTTTTCCTCATAATCTGTGACTATGCAATACACTTAAACAGACCTGAATCTTCTCCCCAAGCCACAGCCCGAAGACATTGTGAGATGAGTAAATCCAGTTTTAATCTGGTTTATTACAATGGCCATTGCATAATATTTCTAAAGCCTGCAAGTCTTATTTCCAGAAATGAGCCCATCTCTCTGTGTCAAAATATCCTCTGCTTTCAGTGCATTGAGGAGACCTCAATATTGGGGCCATTTTTCCCACTGGAGTCTGGGATCTGTTGAAGAGCTGACTGTGAGTAACTAGAACATCAGTACCCTCTCTACAGAAATCATGCAGGTTTGGGAGTTTCTCTGGTTCAAGGCTGTCTCCTTCCTTGCCTTGAAATGATAATTTTCAGTAGTCACTCTGAACAGTAGCAAATCTGAGCCCAAAGCAAACATTTTGTATTTAAGGCTGCAGCCACCTTGTTATTTCTTTGTCAGGAACCACAGCGTAAGGTATTTGTTGTGATGGTTTTTAACATATGGAAGATCAAGATCAGATTCCTAAAATATTCTGAAAAGCAGTTATAGCTTTAACAGTGACCGTGGTTAAATATAAAGCCTAAGTAATTTGTTCTATTAAAAAGCCCAAGTCTTATTTTTATCAAGTGATGTTATGAGGGCACGTTCTAAATCAGCCAAAAGCTCTTGTAGCTCCAAGAGCTTCACTTCTGCAATTTTTAACAGCCCAGTTAAGCTGGTGCAGCTCCTTGTGCATGTCGTTAGTACAAAATTCCTCCTCTGACACTGACCAGATCAAGCAGACCCCAGAAAAGAAAACATTTGAAGAAGACAGGTGAAGAGAATGCAAAAGCTGAATAACAAGGTTGAGTTTGTTTTTCCCCGGCAAAGATGAGTCTCATTTGGACAGGGTCAGGTTGTGATGGGTGTACAGGACTAGGAAATAAACCCATACATTTCATGCAGTCATGCAACACTTCTCCTGCCATCCCTCTCCACGCTGTCCTGCACTTCTCCCTGTGCATGGGCCCAGTTTAGGATTATGCTGCTGCTGCTGCTGCTGTGCAGCTATTCCAAGCATCCTTTCAGCAGAATGCGTATTCCACGCAGGATTAGAGAATGGTTTGTCTGATGCCCACTGGACAGGCGGTGTGGAGCAGGGTCAAGGCAAGCATGCAGCAGAGCTCTGAAATTTCCTTTTTGATCAAGCAAGGAGTGAGCATATGTTGGCAGATGGAATGTGTGCTCAGCTTACTTTAGTGGAGTTTCAGCACTGACCTTTTGCTGCATTCCTCCAGCCACAGTAAAATGGTTCTGCTTAAGTAAACTGACATAGACCACGTGCAAACCCAGCTGTCTTCTCCAGCCCACCATTTCTCCTACTGTTACAAGAAGCCTGGAGGCATGGGAATGTTGTAATTTAATGTGTAATAACCTCTCATGGAAATAATGCTGTGAAAATTAATGGTGCTCATGGTGCAATAATCTCCACCTCGAGGAGCCAGTTTAAGGACTGGCCACAGGAGTGCACATTAATAGGTCCTGGGTTGCTGTACTTTATATTAAAGTCTTCCTGACACAAACAGGAAGTCAAAGGCTCTTACACCATCCTCAGCTTGGCCCATCCTTCCCTCTCTTTGACTGCTTTATGTTTTCCATCCCTTGTTTCTCTAAGTGTCTGGCAGGTCTGGCTGTGTATGACTCCACTATAAAAATTAAGATGGATTATTCAGAAGTAGGTGATCCAGCAGACCAGTTATTAGTGGGCAGAATGCTTCTCTAAAGAGCTACTTGTGACAGCATCATGAGTAAAAAGAAGAAAATACAAAAAAGACATGGCTCCAGCATGTATTGTACAGAGCCTGCCCTTCCAAATTCTTGATGCCTTTTTCATGGAATCATAGAATCATTTGGGCTGGAAGTGACCTTTAAAGGCCATGTAGCCCAACCCCGCTGCAATGAGCAGGGACATCTTCAACAGATCAGGTTGCTCAGAGCCCTGCCCAGCCTGACCTTGAATGTTTCCAGGAATGGGGCATCCTCCACATCTCTGGGCAACCTGTGCCAGTGTTTCACCACCCTCACAGCAAAGAATTTCTTCCTTCTATCTAATGTCAATCGACCCTCTTTTAATTTAAACCCACTGCCCCTTGTCCTGTCTCAATGGGCCCTACTAAGAAATTTGTCCCTATCTTTCTTATAGAGCCCCTTTGAGTACTGAAAGGTCCCCCAAAGCCTTCTCTTGTCCAGGCTGAACAATCCCAGTTCCCTCAGCCTTTCCTCCCAGCAGAGCTGCTCCATCCCTCTGCTCCCCTTGGTGTCCCTGCTCTGGACTGGCTCAGCAGCTCCCTGTCCTTCCTGTGATGGGACCCTGGGGCTGGGCCAGTTCTCGAGCTTGTCCAGGTCCCTCTGGATGGCATCCTGTCCTTCAGGTGTGTCACTGCACCCTCAGCTTGGTGTCATCTGCAAACCTGCTGAGTGTGCAATCGATCCCACTGTCCATGTCATTGATGAAGATGTCAAAAATGACTTGGTCCCATTACAGACCCCTGAGGGACACCACTTCTCAGCCATCAGGATGTGCTGACTCACCAGCTGCGTCTCACACCCAGGCAAGGGGGCTGATTGTCATCATCCAGAAATACCTACCTGCTGTAAAATAATCATGGGGAGAAGAAAAACTAGAAAATGTTGTTATGCTCTTGCAGCCAAAGATTTCCTACTCTGAGCAAAAGTAAGATATAAATGTGGTGTGTGCCACTTTGCATGTAGCAACATCAGTTTGCATGACTTGCCCATAATTTATGGACTGCTTGAAAGAAAGAACCACTTCCAATGGGCAGGGAGAAGTGCCCAAAATGGCTAAAAACACATCCAAGATAACAACTGGTGGTCAGGCAGCGGTTTCCAAACAAGTACTCAACAGAAGCACTCACATCCTCTTGTGTAGCTGGTCAAGCTTGGGGCCAAGCTCCTGCCAATGACCCGCTGCAATTTCCATCTTTGACTGGTGAGCGGGGAGAGAGATTCATTTCTCAGAAAGGGAGGCTTGGCTGGCCTGTGCTGGTAGGATTTCCGCTGTGGGAATAGGCACGGAGCACTCTGATAACTTGGGTGCTGCACACACGAGGAGTGGCGGAAGGAAGCAGCCCCTGTTTGTGGGGTCAGGCTATTTCTGCTGGGATTTAAAACTGCTCTTTGGAACAGAGTTGAAACAGCCACTATAAATGACTTGCATGAGAGAGTAAAGAGCATTTTGGAGGATTATAATTTATGCCAGGCAGGAGCTGTTATGGTTCAGTTTAAGGAGCTTAAAATAAGACTTTTGGGAGACAACCAAACCAGCTTCAACTCTGGTAACTCCCCAGTTCAAGATACTCCTAAATTGATATGTACAGGGTCTGTTCCTGCCTGGGGGCCAAGGGCCTTGAATTCCTGCTGAAACCACTGGATCTCAAAGATACTCTGATGATATTTGGCACTGTTAAGAGTGAGCCAATGCCCATTAGGAAAGAGCTGATCATGCCTTGGAGCATATGATTCTCTTTACCCCTCATCTAAACCGGAATTAATTTAACTGAAGGATTTCTTCCCCCAAGGCTTTGTCTTTCATGGAAAGTATCTCTTGAAAGAATGTAGAGTTTTTTTTCCGTGGGATCCTCCTTTCTGCAGATTTAAAATCAATCAACTTATTAAGCCAATGGGAGATGAAGCACATCTGTCTGGACCCAGATGATCATTCACATGCCTCCCAAAGATGGAATAGAGGGAGGGAGAAATCAATCCGTTTCAGCTGACCAAACAGAAAGGCAGACATGAAGCCCTGTCTTGCCATCTCCCAGGCAGCTTAAGAGTACTTTATAATATAAAGCCATGGCTGAATCCTCCTGTTATCTTGAAAATCACACAGTGGGTATCAATCCACTCTCAGAGAAATGTTTGTACACTATGAGACTGGTTTCTAAGTTTTTAGAAATATTGCTTTTCTAAATCTTCCCTCTTTTCCTTTGTTAGTTTTATCCCTGTTAGTTAAGTTGAAACTCTTACTGGAACATGCAGTCCAAACCCGCCTCCTCTTTAGTCTTTACATCCTTTAAATATTCACAGATGGTTTTCATATTCCCCTTTAGTTGCCATTTAGCCAGTGTTGCTCTGTGTGTATCTCTTCAAACTTAGCACCCTTGGAAGGGCACACGAGGCCAAATTCTGCTCTCAGTTACATCTCTGTAATTTTGGAGTAACTCAGCAAACTTGGTAGACATTGAATTGACACGAGCAACACACTGAGCAGAAGGTGAATGCCAAAATAAAAACTAGGAAGACAATCAAAACTAGCATCACATCCTGCGGGCCACATACTGCACAAGGTTGGTACCTTTTCTATCATGGTATTTTTTGCTGCATTCCCAGTGACTGGAGTGAAGATTAAGAAGCTGTGAACTGCAACAGCCATCAGGAACATGCCAGTACCTACCATGGCTCCTCATTGTGTGCTGGTCCATGCAGAGTGCTTGCATGATTTAACACTGCCAGATTTTGAGGGGTTTTTCTATTTTACACAGAATATTTGATACTAGATACTTCATATTTCTATGCCTGTGTTACAAACATGACACAATAACCTTGCTTTGTTCAGTGACTTTTTTTCCCTGTGGATATTGATAATTACTCCAGCAGAGAACATTTCTTCACCTTTTCTCAGCCCTGCACAGAGCTGGTTGAAAATACTGCTCTATGTCTGTTCTGAAAGCAGAGAAACTGGCCAATGAGACCAGAACTGAGCATCACATACTGAAGTCCACAGTCTATTTCCCAATTAAAAAAATATGTCCCGTGGAAAGTGCGTGCCCAGAGGAAGTTTTGCTTGCTCAAGCCGTCTCATCTTCTCCAAGCTGCACTTGGCAGAGCTTGCAACACTGACTTCATATCCTAAGTTGACTCATTTCCATGGCTTTTCTCTTTTGGAGCCTTTATTATAATGGGTGAACGTTATTCTTCTCCTTTTGCAGGTTATTCTGACTGAAGTGTGAATGGAAATAAAGAACTATGAATGACCATTCTTTACCCAGAATCTGGCCTAACCTCCAAGAAATAACCTTCAAAAGAACTTACTTCTAAATGTTGGGCTAAGATTACACCTTAGTGTTTAAATGCTATTATATCATAAAGTCAAGCCCTTCAACTTATACAATCAGAAATAAAGCTGTTTGTCCTTATACAGAAAAATAATAATAATAATAATAATAATAATAATAATATATTCTTCTAATTCTGTGGTCCCACAGGACAACAGTCCTGTGGTTGCTACTGACTTCTACCACATCCAGTATATAGCATGAAGTAATAAATTTATTTTTATGCAGCACTGATGGTCTGTCCTGAGAGCTCCATGAGGCAAAGATACAAGAAGAGGACAGGCATCTCTTTACACAGCTGACCTGGTGTGAATACCAGGGAATAGCTCTGTATTTTTGGGTATAGCACTGGCAAAAAATAACAGTAAATGAGGCACGAAAGACTAATGCTCAAAATACTACACAAGTATAAATTAAACTTTCCTCTAATGAGGGGAAAATGAGGCACAGATGCAATAAACTGATCAATTTTAAAGCTCACAGAAATACCAGAACTGGGTTAGAATGTGCAATCTCAATCCTGACTGATGGAACTGGATGTTCAAGGCCCCTTCCAACCCAAACTATTCCATGACAATTTCCTCCTTTACATTATACCCCTTCTCCATAATCACCTTCTGTGGCTTCATTCACCTCTCATACAACAGGAAAAGTTATAAACGAACTCTTTCATCATTAAGATTTTGCTGTCCAGAGTAAACTGTTGCAGAAGAAAGGACCTGGGGTACGACTCCCACCTGTCTGGGCAGTGCCACCTTCTAACAGTGACATTTCTGGCATTGCAGCAGGGTAGAGGCACCTGGCCAGGACAAGGTCTCTCCATGTGTTTCACTGCCTGCATTCTTCTCCTCCTGTTTGTCACCAGCTCCCACAGAAGCAAACAGATACAGGTCATAGAGCTGGTGACAAGAGGCGAAGGGCACCAAGTATATCCTTGACAAATCCAGACTCTTGGCATTTTTTCCCTTGCAATAACCTCAGTTCAGGCTCTGTAAAGGACATCTGCAGTTTAG
Source organism: Ifrita kowaldi (assembly GCA_013398055.1). NCBI lineage: Eukaryota > Metazoa > Chordata > Aves > Passeriformes > Cinclosomatidae > Ifrita > Ifrita kowaldi. Next base: position 23,794 of record VZRS01000257.1, on the reverse strand, counting down.
TGGTCTCCGTGAGCAACTTAAAAAAGCTAAACAATGGCATTTGCTCCTCACCTCTCCCAGTGGCAAGAATTTTTTATTCAATTCAAGCCACGCATATAATTTTACACGACATTTTCAAGGCATTGAATGCTGTCACCCTTCCAAGGAATCTGCACTGCATGTACAAATAGAAAACCTCATGCCCATTAAGTCATTTTCCTCTTAATCTTGAATAGCATTTCATGACTGAAACAGGATTTCTAAGGCGGCTTTACACCATAAACTGCAGCCTGCATTCTACAGCTGTCAGGCACAGATCAAACAGAAAGTACAGCTTAGGTCAGCCCATCTCTATATCCTGTTTTTCTCCAAAGACAGCTAAAAATCTGCTGCTAGCACCACTTCCTTGAGAACAGATATGAAAAATGAGAATACTTAATGTTCTGTCATGGATCCTCCAGACAAAGTTCCCTTTGGCAGGCTTATTCAGCATTTACAAGGGTCACAATTCAGCAAGTAAAATTAATAGTTTTCCCATACCATTCCTTCCACTTTGACTTTCTAAAACCTCATCACTAGAGCTTGTTTGTTCACCTCAGTAGCAAGGACCAACTGGTTTTTCCAATGACAAGTTTAGATGCAATCTGCTGAGGACTGAAAACAAACAATCCAAAAATGAAAGGCAAAAAGCTGAGTTATTTTCCTAGAAATTAGTGGCAGTTTCACACAAGTGCTACTAAATTAAATGGAATCTTCATGCTTTGGCAAAAATACCAGGCATAATTTTTATTACCAAAGAGTCTAGAAGTATATGCAAGATATTTGCTCAAGAATTGTTGGTGTTCCTCGTTGGTAGATTTACTGACTGAAGGAAAATATAAAACTAATATAAGTAGGTAACATAGACCTTTTTCACACACAGATAAACCTTACAACTTCTAAAAAGGAATAGTTCTGCCACCACACCTTTCCCAGACAGAATAGTGTTAGAGCACTTGCTTTTCTGGGACCAGAGTTTGATTTCAGTTTAAGGCCAGCAATGTAAAATGAGCTGTAACAGGATTAATCCAGCTCCTTCTAGAGGAATTTACATCCTTCTTTTCTAGAACACCAAATTAGGTCACGTTACTTGCATGATTCTTCTTTAGAAGCTGCTGGCAGAGGAAAAGAAAGTATTTGACAGTTCAGCAAGAGATGTTTGCTGGGTCACTTACATGGCTTCTTGCAGCATGCAAGACTTGATAAAAATACTAAGCTGAGTCTGTTCATCACACAGTGACTTTATAATCATCATGAAATGGTGAATATTCCTTTGGCTCTCCGTGAGAATTTTAAATTATGCAGCTTCCCCAAAACAGAGCTTTTCAATCTTCGCATTTATTAAGCTAAATAACATTTTAATAAACCACAATGAAGACAGAAAATAATTTGGGTTTTAATTGGTTTCCAGGTTCTCCAGTTTCCAAGTGCAGAATTTCAGCAGCACATAGGAAGAGGTTTCTGATTCAAAGCCAGCTCTGCCAGGATCCCCATGATTCCCACATAGCAGAACTGTGGATTTGGAATTCCCACCACGTGGGACCCTCACCCCCATAGCTGCTTTGCTGTGAGCCCAGTGGTTCTGGCAATCCCAAGAATCCCAGTTCCAGACAGGACTTTCCTTGTGGCCATGGAAGGGCTGCTCCCAGTTCCCGAGTCCACAGCCGAGTTCCAAGATTGTCCATGATGTGGGAAAAGCAGTTCCCACTGTCCCCCTTATCCCCCATCACTGGGATGCAAAGGTGGTTTGGTTGTTTTTTTACTGGATTCAAGTTTGTCCCAAGAAATTTCATAGTTGCATCTTGAGCTGTCTCCCTGGCACTTCTGATTAGTCATAAAATGTTAATAATGAATAAGCAGCAAATTTTATCTGTACAACAGGGTCCAGAACACTTTAGTGTTCCTATAAAGCTGTTCATATGATAAACTTGTCAATGTGAAGTCTGGAAATAAGGCAAAAAAGCAAAATATAGTAAAAAAAAAAAATAATACTTTAAAAATACTTTAAAAATTCTAATTATTGCCAAAAGTGTATTTAGTGTGTATTTGATTGTAATTTGATTTTTGTTTTAAACACTTCCATGATCTACAAAATGCAACAGGGTAAATGTTTGATTAAAGTTTTTCATTTTGTAGCAGTAAAATGAGGCAGCAATAAATTTTATTCCGTGGTCACTGTGACAAATTACATTGGTTATTCTAAGGAGGTACCTGACGTGCTCCATATTATTTTAAAAGTCACTGAGAAAATTCAGAAAATTTGGAAGCCAGAAGACCCTGTTTTTACCACAAGCTCTCATTCCTACCACCTATGCATGAGGATTACCTATATATTTCTGTAGATTTCATACAAGTTACACTGACTGTCTTTCAGATACAGGTGAGGAATTCAATCCTGTGCTGAAACAAAGCAAGAGGCAAAAATCAGCTGCTACCACCCAAGTACAGACAGCATTTATCTTTTATTACAACAACACAATTATTGAAATTTCAACAAATGCCACTTTGGGGTTTTCAATCCACAGGAAAGAGACATCCTAGTCCAGAATCTCCTTAATCTCATCCTCTGCCAACAGGATACAGGTTAGTGCTCCACAGAAATCAGTGCTTGGAGGTCAGAGTCAGTGTGGAGGATACTCTGAAGATCTGTGGCAACATGTTACTCAGCTGGTAAAACATTTCCTCAGAAATTGTCTGGAAAAAAACCCAACACACAGGTAAGGTTTGGCTTTTTGCTGTAGTTTGGAAGAATTAAGTCTCTCTCAACTTTGTTTCTTGGTATTTAAGAGAATTGCTGCTGTTCAGAAGACAACAAAAATAATTTTCAAACTGTGTGTTATAATGCTACTGAATCCAGTTAAAAGGAAAAGATTGACCTAAAAAATACTGGCTGTGTATTTATGTGACATATCCACATATCCATTTCCAGTAGATTTCTTGTTCCAGGGATTGATTATTTCTGCCAAACATAAGCAGGACAATGCTGCTTGTTCTCTACAGGACTCCCGCTCTCAGCATTCCAGGATTAGATTCAACTTTGGAACTTATCTGTGCTTTCCTCCTTGCTCAGCAGCTTTGTGCTTTGTCAAGAAATACATGTTACTCCTTTGCTAACATAACTCTGCTCTTACTGCTTTGTAGAATAAATCTATTGCTGGCCACCTTTGGAAAACTTCCTGCTTCTGAAGATCAGCTAGAACTCCAAATTTAATGATTTCAGAATCTAAATTAGAATTAACTTCAAATACCTGGAGTAATTAGTGTTTTTGTGGAAGCATGACTGAACTTTCTGCATTGCAGCTTCCCTGTTGTTAGGCAATGACTAATAAACACCTCAAGTTATGTAATGCAAGGTTAGCCCATCTCTTCTGAGTAATTAACAGCAAAAAAGTCTCTTTTTCAAAGGTGATGCATTCACCATTTGTAAAGGTGAACTTCCCAGTTTGAAAGTTTGGCATCCTCTCAGAAAATACTACTGGGTATTAAAAAATATAAACCCTCCCTTACTCCTCTTTTATAGGCAAGGAAACAAAACCAGATTGATTAATTTAAACTCACTGAAAAGGGCCAGAGAATAGCAAAAAAATCAAAACTAGATCTGCTGATGTGACTTTTTACCAGCAGCCTCCTAGGGTGGAAATTACTTTGGTCTCACCTACCTGTGGTACCAGGAATTGTACAGTCCGAGAAATTCCTCCATCCCACGAGGCCATTTCCATCATGAAACCTAAAAAACCAGCATTGACACTGTCTGGATTACCTGTGCAATACCCCCCAGCAGTTACAGCATGAGCAGGCAGTGAAGGAGTTTTCACACACAAGTAGGGTTTGAACTGCCTTAATTAGGGATGTCCTGAATTGCCTTTAAATGAGACTTGGGCAATCTGAATGAAATGTAGAAAATCTAAGGAGGAGTTCTGCACAATACCAACACTGAGGACAGAATAATGAGTCCTACTGTGCAGCACAGTGATACCCAGCAGAAGTGAGGGCTTCTCCAAACAGTGTGTCAGGAGTTCTTTCCATGGCTTCCTTTCACTGAGAAACAGGGGTGACCTCATTGTGGCCTTGCAGTGCCTGAAGGGAGCCCACAGGAAAGATGGAGAGAGACTCTTGACAAGGGCCTGGAGTGACAGGACAAGGGGGAATGGCTTCACACTGACAGAGAGCAGGGTTAGATTGGATATGAGGAAGAAATTATTCCCTGTGAGGGTGGTGAGGCCCTGGCACAGGTTGCCCAGAGCAGCTGTGGCTGCCCCATCCCTGGCAGGGCCCAAGGCCAGGCTGGATGGGGCTCTGAGCAATCTGGGATAGTGGAAGGTGTCCCTGCCCCTGGCAGGGGGTTGGAATCTTTAAGGTGCCTTCCAAACCAAACAATTCTATGATTCTATGATGATGCTAAAGAGAAAAAGCTCAGCACTCACTTATTGCTCAAGTGATAAACTACCAAAGGCCACAGGAATCCTCTCGTGGAAAATAAGGACACTCACAAAAATACTTGTTTAATAGAAGAGGATGACATAGATGACACATGCATTGTGAACTATTAAAAGTCAATCACAATAGGAAGAGGTTCCTCAAGCACGTGGTTGAAAGTGACTGGCTCAACTATTTAAGTGCAGTACACAAAAATACAAGAATACAACTACATGGAAAGACAGAAAACCATGCTGAGTCATGAGAACTATTTTTTCCTAATATCCAACCTAAACCTGCTGTCAGTCTGAAGTCATTCCCCCTTGTCCTGTCACTCCAGGCCCTTGTCAAGAGTCTCTCTCCATCTTTCCTGTGGGATCCCTTCAGGCACTGCAAGGCCACAGTGAGGTCACCCCAGAACCTTCTCTTGTCCAGGCTGAACAATCCCAATTCTCCCAGGCCTTCCTCACAGCAGAGCTGCTCCATCCCTTTAATGAGTTCATGTCCCTGCTCTGGACTGGCTCCCCAGATCCCACTGAAGCATCCACTCCCATACCTTTGACACACTTGAACACGAGCTCTGCCCTCTTCAGGCACCATGGAATGGTCATCTCCTAAAATGAAGAAATGAAAACCTTTAATGCCCCATAGATCTAACCAGCAAGAGTAGCAGGTAAATTATTAAAAGCAATACATTTTTTGCCCCAGAACATAATTTTCAAGCAGCATTAGGGACCCAATTTTCAGAACATTCTAGGCAGGTGTGTACACCTTACAGGTGACCATAAAAGCACTGCCACTCCTCGTTGCTAGGAGAGCCGGTGTCAGAAAAATATACATTTTTAAGCTGAGATGTTGAATAAAAATGCTGTCGAGCCCACTGGAAACTGGGCTATTCAATTGCCCTGTGGAGCTCCAGAAAAGTCTAATATTCAACTGATAATTGTCAGGTTCATGCTTCAGCAAATCAAAGGCAGGCTCCCGACCATATCTTAACAGCATCATGATGACTCCTATCTGTTCTTGATTTTGCTTAAGGTTTCTTGGCATACCCACAACCTTCAGAAAAATCTTCTAATACTGGAACTGGAAGAAGCCCTTCTTCCCTAAAGATGCATTTATAGTAAGAGTGAGAACAAACAAAATTCATCTTCCTCTGATGAAGGAGTTTCAGATATCAACAGCCAGCAAATCCTTACCTAAAGTTAAATAGCAAAACATGACATGAAAACCACGGTGGTCAAACATATGGCTACAAGCCTGGGCTAAAAAATTTAAGTTTAAAGTTCATGAAGCATTTTTTGGCTGTATGCTACAAAGCCAACAACATCATGATGATGTAATTCTATCAGAGACAGAATGACTCACTGCAAACACTTCTCAGAAAGAAGAAAACAGTATCTGTTTGTTTCTGCTGTACTCTTCAACATGAAGATGAGCACTTTCTACTCTGACTACAGGAATATAAACGTGGAAACCAATTTATCATTCTAGGTACCTTTTCAAATTTAAGGTTCACATAATTTTCTATTCACTAAAGTCAGCCAGTCTCTATTTTGCAATGTCAAACACACAGTGCAATCTGTTCATATCAAAGACCTTAATTTCAGGATTAAAGGAAGTTGAGAGGCAAGGCGATCTAAGAATGCCCACTGATAACACAACTGATAAACTGAATGTGAGGCTTCATTAAACAACTGTTGAAAGCCAAAGTTCCTCCTTAGGTGGGGGATCTCCTGCCATCCCCCAAAAACACACTGTATGTTAAAAACAGGGTAAGTTGGAAATAGCTTTTCTTAAAGCTTTCATTATGTGAATCACTGCATCCCTATATGCTGCTTTTAGGGTATGCACCACATTAATCAGACAGAACAGTGCTAGACAAGTTTGAGTTCGTCCCTTTTTTTTGTTGTGGTTGCTTTCTGGCTTTTTTAATTTTTAAGCATTCTGGAAGCAACACTTGGTGTTTATTATAACTCATCTGCCCATGTGTGCTTTCTGTCACAAGTAATGTGTTTACTGTTGGTTCTGATCACTGCTTTGGCTTAGTAAAAAACAAGTGACTAAGAAGAAAAGTTCTCTCTCAGGAGCACCTTGAGCAATCAGTGATGGGAACTGAGCCTTACAAGGACTGATCAACACAGCAGGATATGACACCATTCCTTGGACTATTTTAGAGGAACAGAGAGGTTAAATTTTGTGGGCACTCAGGGAAATAACAGAATGTTGCTCCATGCAAGCCACAAGAACTGAAGATGACATAGTAGTAATTCTAATCCATCTTCACAAACTAAGTTCTCATGAATTCACCACATTACCAGGAGATTTCTCTGCTGAGGAAATGATGAAGGTCTAGCTAAGCACCAATTGAAAATACAGAGAAGAACACAAGAAAGCAAAAAAGCAAACAGCCAACCTCCTAGGGTAAGTTTTGGATAATAGCATTCAAGAAAGTTAAAAAAAAATCCCACCTGGAACCTTGGGTGTTTTTCACTAGCAGAGACACTTCACCCCTTTTTAGGATGCAATCATTTTGTCAAATTAATATTTCTTCCACTCATTTAGGAAAAATAAGGGGGAGGGGGAGGGGAGACCAGCTTCACTGATTAGAAAGATATGCTGCAACCCTTTTGATTTTATTTTCATTTAATTTGTGACAGGCTCACTACACGGGGCTGCTTAGGGCTTGGGCCTTTGCAGAACCATATCATAATCAGGTAATGAAAACAGTAAAGTCCATATACATCATGTGGGAAAAAGATTTCAAACCAAATTTCAGTGGGTAATTCAGTAAGAATTAGCAAGGTGTTTAACTCACAGTGCATCTGTGCAAATCCAAAACACTGGATGAGCAGATATAAATTTAAAGGCAGGTAACTCAGATGAGAAACATTTGAGGTCAATACAGCCATCAATAACCTCTCTACGGACATAAGCTCTGTTCATAAATATTTGTTACACAGCTTACACTCCTTTCATTTCTACTTTTTTTAAAAACAATTTTGTCTTAAATTATGGTAATAGAGACAACTGGACTGAGATCACTGAAGAGTCACATTTTTGTCACTGTTGCTGTGTGGACAACAGCAATGGCTCCTATGTTGAACCTACCAAGGGAGGGTACCAGCTCTGGCATTTTTAGCAATGCCTTGCTGTTAGAGCCATTTCATTCCCCAGTTTATAGCAGATTCCAGTGATAAGACAGCAACACCTCACTTGTCCTGAATTCAAACTTGCCTGCTTTTGCCTTTCTCAGGTATCAAATCCAGTTTCTTTCCTTCATTTAACTTAATGATCAGACCAGAGAGGTCTGTTTTGGTTGTTCTTACCGTAAGAAAAATGAAGGAAAACAGAATTCCTGGTTTGGTTTTTTTTCATAGAAATAATAATGAAATCTAATGGCTTCATTGAGATTGATACAGTCAAACTGACAGAGAGGAGGTTTTGATGGGATAGAAGGAAGAAATTCTTCCCTGTGAGGGTGGGGAGGCCCTGGAACAGGTTGCCCAGAGAAGCTGTGGCTGCCCCATCCTTGGAAATATTCCAGGAAAGGTTGGATGAGGCTTGGAGCAAACTGGGATAGTGGAAGGTGTCCCTGCCCATGGCAGGGGACATGACTGGATGAGCTTTAAGGTCCCTTCCAACCCAAAGCAATCTGTGACGCTGTGATTACTTTTGTGAGGTNTGTTTAACTCACAGTGCATCTGTGCAAATCCAAAACACTGGATGAGCAGATATAAATTTAAAGGCAGGTAACTCAGATGAGAAACATTTGAGGTCAATACAGCCATCAATAACCTCTCTACGGACATAAGCTCTGTTCATAAATATTTGTTACACAGCTTACACTCCTTTCATTTCTACTTTTTTTAAAAACAATTTTGTCTTAAATTATGGTAATAGAGACAACTGGACTGAGATCACTGAAGAGTCACATTTTTGTCACTGTTGCTGTGTGGACAACAGCAATGGCTCCTATGTTGAACCTACCAAGGGAGGGTACCAGCTCTGGCATTTTTAGCAATGCCTTGCTGTTAGAGCCATTTCATTCCCCAGTTTATAGCAGATTCCAGTGATAAGACAGCAACACCTCACTTGTCCTGAATTCAAACTTGCCTGCTTTTGCCTTTCTCAGGTATCAAATCCAGTTTCTTTCCTTCATTTAACTTAATGATCAGACCAGAGAGGTCTGTTTTGGTTGTTCTTACCGTAAGAAAAATGAAGGAAAACAGAATTCCTGGTTTGGTTTTTTTTCATAGAAATAATAATGAAATCTAATGGCTTCATTGAGATTGATACAGTCAAACTGACAGAGAGGAGGTTTTGATGGGATAGAAGGAAGAAATTCTTCCCTGTGAGGGTGGGGAGGCCCTGGAACAGGTTGCCCAGAGAAGCTGTGGCTGCCCCATCCTTGGAAATATTCCAGGAAAGGTTGGATGAGGCTTGGAGCAAACTGGGATAGTGGAAGGTGTCCCTGCCCATGGCAGGGGACATGACTGGATGAGCTGTAAGGTCCCTTCCAACCCAAAGCAATCTGTGACGCTGTGATTACTTTTGTGAGGTTATAAACACCACTCTTCCATCTGCAGAAGGAGAAAACCTTAGGGAAAAGCACAGAGAGCACTGCTAATGAATGCCTGTCCCAGGGCAGCATGGAAACATCTCTGCAGCTGGGCTCCTGGTTAACCACCTCACAAAAATGTTCTTCTGTGGGTGGTAAATGCAGAGTCAGAACTGCGGCTGCCAAAGGCACTGAGTTCAGGGTAACTTTCAGAAATCTGTCATTCTTCACTTCTCCCTCAACAAGGAGTTACAGATTTGTGTGTTTCAAATCAGGTCAGCCAGCTGCCAAGCACTGTAATAAGCAACCTGCTAATGCAAGTCACACAAAGCAGTTGTGCCTAAACACACACTTATCCTCCAGCTCACCTTCTGCTTACCCTGCCAAGACTTACATCTTAATACAAAAGGTAAATTGTTTTACCAGGACCTTTTAAGAATCCAGCACTAGACAAGAAGATAATTCTTCAGTTTCACACATCTCAAGGCATGTTGAATACTTGGTCATGTGCTTCATTTGTAGTTTAGAATACAGATATGCAAACAGAAGCTAAAACTAAGCAGGTTTAAAGGAAACAAAAACTAGAAGAAGAATATAATCAGGTGGCAACTTGATTAAGAAAAAAGTCAATATATTTAATAAATTTCTGAAACACAGCAACTGGGTCCCACAAGTGACCCAGGCTGCTGTCCTGCATGTTGATTACTTGCATTTGTGCCCAAAGAAAGGTCTCAATACAAAAGATGAAACATTTCAGAAATAATCTCATCTGCTCCTAAAAGTCTACTTTTATTATGAAAATACAACCTTTAGAAGCTTCATTATTGGGTGTTTTTACCTTTTTCATTGCTTGCTTTTCATGATAATAGACCCTGATCCTGCAAAATAGGATCACTTCTACTCTGTGTTCCAAATTCTGTTATAAAACCAGGCACTGTTAAAGGTAATACACTGGTGAGCCTTTTCCTTGCTGTGAGTCAGACACTTTCCACGAAGGAAAGGCAATATCGAATTTACAAGTGAAAAATCAAAGGGGTATTTAAAAAAATCCCTCCCACAGACTGTAATTATTACTGATACCCTTGCATGGATGACAGATTTATCTTTTCTCATTTCTTTAGCCTTACAGACTCTCCAGCTCTCCAGGATATGAGGCATATGGCTGTACTCCCTGCTCATCACTCCTTTCCCTGCCTTTCCACCCCCTTTTCTTCTCAGTGAGCCAGGTGTGCAAGAGGAAGGAGGCTGCCATTAGTTTTAAATTGCTGTGCACTCAAAGATGTTACAGCTGATCGAGAGACAAGCTCTACATCAGACTCCCACTACAGAACAGAATACAAAACTCAGCACAGTAAGTAAGAACACAAAGAGCATCAGCAATATGCCTCTTGCCCAGCCAGTATTTGGGGGGGACTTAGAGAGGAAACAGGGACAGAAATTAGGCAGTGAAGGAGGAGACAATTCAAAGTAAAGGTGAAATTTGGTTGCTGCTGTGTAGGGTTGAGGTGGTAGAGGATGGTATTTAGGTTTACAGAACTCTAAGCCAAGCTTTGCCAGTTCTGCTGCTCCCAAAACTTAGTTTAAATGTTTTATAGCTAATGACAAAAAAAGAGGGGGATCTGGTATCACTACTGCATCAGCAACTCTGAAGGTGGAGTTTCTAAGCAAGAGCTTCCAGTTGTGTAGTCCTATCTTTTATTACTTGTACCACTGCAGTGAGCTGGAACCAGGAAGTGAATATTCTAAAAGGAGTGGTGGGAATAAAAACTTTGAGTGATTCACCTGGCTGAGATGTTTTTAATGGTCCAGCTCCTTAATTTGGGTCACCATGTAGATACAAGTGCCATGTGGTGTGGCAGAATCCTGTGAGTGAGAAAAACCACCCCATTTGGCCTAAATCAGCATGAAACACAGCCTTTGCAAAAATCCAAGGATATAAAACCAGCCCAAATGTTTCCATTTACTTACTTCTGACATTTCATGCACCAGCAGGAGGGGAATGCTGATGGTGGTGATGTCGTGTGTGCAGCAGACCTTGAGGATGTTCCTGAGCCCCATGATGGCCGGGTCCCGGGCGGTGACGTTCACAGACCTGACATTGTCATCCACGCACAGGTGAAAGGCAACGTGGATTTCTGAGAGGTTTGAGTGCCGTGTGATGTAGAACTCTCCTGCACAAAAAGGCAAACCAGGAAAGTGAGAAATCAGGTACTGATCTGCACTGAAATCCAATAGTTTGGCAATGTAAGAAAGATAAGAGGCAAATACAAATATACAGCAGAGATGAGGACATACACAAGAGATCCAAAATCTCTTGGACTATCACTGTTCTACATCCATCCCACACTCCCTCCCCTGCTTTGATGGGTTCCACTGGCATCACGGCCACATGGTGTAATAAACCATAACAGTGCCAGTACAGGATATGATCTCTATATAGCACAAAACAGAAAAACAAACCCAGAGGAGGTGCAATACTCAAAATACACAATGCAAGCATGGAATTGCAGACAGATGTGGGAGGCGGAAAGGCCAAAAAAGGATGGGTTCAAATAAAGGATGCACAGAGCCTGTGGAAAAAGATAGTGGGTTACATAACAACTGAGATATGGCACTGGAACACAAAGGGATCAGTGACTATTAGAATTTAAAATAATTCAGAGTAGTGGGAAGGTGAATTACAGAGTTGTTTGAAAAAAAGTAAGTAAGACATCTTGTTGGGGGTATTTTTAGACTTGGTATTCATTTCTCAAAGGTGAGGGGCAGTGAAATTCAGGTCTCTCCATCGTTCCTTTGCACTGGAGATTTAAACTCTACAGTACAGTCAAAGGAAAAGCAGGTCTGCAATGCCCCCACTGTTTCAGTCAACAAATAAACATCTTCCTTCAAACCTATTCCCACTGGCCACTGAAGTTAAGATCTTTTCTTTGAACTGGAACAGCTAGAGAAAGGGTCTGTACTCCTTCTGGATGACTGCTGAGGAGGCAGGAATCCCCAGCAGTGACCATCTACAAGCAGTAACAGACAGGCCACTGCTGCAAGACACACCTGGATTTATCTGCTCCAAGTTGATTTATAATCCACTGTCACTCACAATATTTAAGACAGTCAGGAAATCAATTTTAAGAAGCCCTCATTCAACCATGGGTTGTATGGATTTAATTCCTCCCCCCTCCAACTGCATATTCATCTTCAAACTCCACAGCAGCTTTCCTTACTAAACATCACAATATACACAGAAGATACTTTCCCTGAGAGAGGAATTTCTGAAAGTTAAAAAATCCACTCAAAAATGCTTTTCTGTATCACAACAGGGATGTACATATAGCTATTTTCAAAAATAAAATTAGCTGCTAGTATTGAAGCTTCACCTTTTCCCCAAGATGCTCAGAGATCTTTCTTTTTTCACCCTCAAATTTCAAAAGGAAATTTTAGGCAAAGAGAAGTGATTTGCACCATGCCATGTGATGCAGTGGCAAAGCTGGGAATAGAAACCAGATGTCCTGACACCCAGTCCTCTGCCTCAGCCACAGGAACATCCTTCTCCTCTGACTGAGGTCAGCTTGGGTTCAGTTTGTAATTTATGTTCTGACTTTAGAGCTAAAAATGTGCGTGTATGAAACACAACTTGCTTCAAGAAGGGGTCAGTGCCACACAACTCACCCGGCAAAATGTTCGACTGGTTCCGTTCGATATTCTTTAATTTATCTTCATTCCCACTGATTTTGTTTTCTGTGTATGAACACATGGAACAAATATTAATAATATCCTCTATTAATTACACTGGGGCATGAAAAGGTTCATGTACTGATATGTGGCTTGAGTTTTGACCATGAAGTTACCATAGAGTCGCCAAAAAGAAGGGGGATGGGCAGAAGTGTTTTTGCTGTCTTCAACACACCCCAAACTGAATCCTACCTCAAATCACTGCCTTTCTTACCTACCATCCTATGATATTTCTTCATTTGGACAAAAGCAAACACAATATTCTCAGACATAACACAAAACTTTGGAAATTGCCCCCACAACCACACAGTATCTTGCTATTACTCTTTCAATAATGTAATAAATTAAAACGAATTTGTTCCTAAGAGATTTACATAAATCAGCAGCATAAAACCAGCTTTCACCATTTCTCTCGAGATGCAGCAATATGCAGGTTCTCAAGGAAACTTGTTTTTCTGTGTACTCATATTTGTTCATGTTCCTGATGCATTTAAATCACATAAGTAGCTCTTTGCAAGGAAAACAAAGTTTCACAATGTAGAATTGCACTGCCTTAATGTGGTCAGAGCATTTCCCAGCCATCTGTAAATACAACTGCAAGGAAAACCATTCACAAAGCTAAATACACATTTAGGCAATTTGGTATTCAGTTTTCAGTACTCACTTTAAAGGAAGGGGAAGAATCCATAAACTCCTTTTCTGCAATTTTTAAAGATTTACATGTAAACGGCAATAAAAAGGTAAAGACAGATAAAGTCTGTGCTGCTACAGGCAGTTTAGGAAAACAGAATGGCCTGATGTACTTCCCATGCTGTTAAAATGTGACTTTTATACGTCAATTTATTTTAAAGGATGTCTGTTATAGCAGCAAAGGCACCACCTGAACATCACATTCTCTCTGCGAATTTCATGCAGAGTTTCTTGATGAACCCAAACATTCCATTTCACAGATGAAATAACTGCAGAAGAGTGGCATCAACTCGCCCCTGCCCACAAACATCCAGCTGACCACTGTTCTATTTCAAGGAGGGTAATTTTGGTTGTCACTGACCATGGTGTCTTTTTGTCTTGCTGCTACGCTGTGCTCTGGCCTTAAGTACAACCTTCTGGACAATTTCAAGTTGTTCTTGGATTCCAGGAAAATGGAAATCCGTGCACTCTTGGCAAACGGTTGCGAAATCTAGGAAAAAAATAAGATTGAAATGCACATCCTGAGGTTGTGCTCAGTAACATTATGTAATTCTACTCTACTGATCAAGTAAATCCAGCTATAAAGGCAAACTCCCCAAAAGCAGATAAAGCCCTGCTGGACTCCTCTTCCAAAATTTATTGAGGATTATATTGGACAGATTGTGACACGGTCCCATACTTTCCCCTCTACTGTGGCTGCAGGATCTTGTTGATGGCTAGAAGATGCAATTTTGTGTTTAATGGAATTATTTAAATGTCTGTCTTCTCTCATTGCCTAAAATTTAGCATAAAAACAAATCTTCTCCTTTTGTTATTCCTTTAAATATTTAAGCAGTTAAAAAAGTAACTGCAAAATAAGTACAAAATAATACTGTTACAATTAAACAACTTGGAAACCATCAACAGCACAAACGTAACTGCAGTTTTTCCTGGTACACTTCCCTCTCCTTCTTGCTACAAGCCTGATTCCAACTGTTTCCAGGAAATCTCAACCACCACAGTATATTTTTTTAATGGCATGCAAGCATAATGACAAGTAATAGTCAAAAAAAACCATTCCAAGTGTAAGTATTTTGGTATTAAACTTCAGGATGGAGATGGTAAGGTCAAACAGGAATAAACAGAAGTTTCATTGGTTAACCTTGATAGAAAATACCATCACAGTGCCCACTTACTCAAAAGACTTAAATGCACTTAAAATGGCTATTAATCAAACTTTCCAGCAGTAGGGAAGTAATATTCCTGTTGTTTATTTTTAATGGAATTAATTGCATCAAAAGCACACGGTATTTTTATACATTTACTTATCACTTTAAAATCTGAGCATATTTCTTTCTCATTTTTGCAAATAGGTTTCAGTGTGATAATCTGGTATTACAGAGTTAGAGGTTCCTATAATAAATTTGTCTAAGGCAGCAAAATCAACATTTAAGGGTCCTCTTCAATATGTTTGTTACTCAGACACAAAATGTAGGGAAGAGATGAGAGATAACAGCACAACACTGTCCCCCATCCTCATCCATATCTCTTTTTGCATGTTACCATTTTGCAATGCCATATCCAAAACATGAGTGTCCCCACTGAATTTTAATTTTACAAGGAATATTCTTCTGTGAGAGAAGACAGCGAGATTTTATTCTTATTTATTATTTTATTCATTTTCCCTGACATGATACGTCCCTTTAGAAGGCTCACCTCTTTTGATTCCACTGTATGAGCTGATCCTGTTATCCACCAGTAACACCAGGCCACAGAGGGAAGTTGAGTAGAGGGACATTGCAGTCTGAAGCCTGTGGAGCTTCACCCCACTGCGGTGATTGCGCTTGTGTTTGCAGAAATCCAACATATCAGCTCTCAGCAGCCTCAGGTTGTGCATGGTCTTCAGCTGAGCTCCTGCACAAAGCACATGTGGCTTAATTCCAGTGGAAGACTAAACTCAGGACTGGGATTGAAATGCACAGGCACAAAGTGCTTCCCTAAAGATCTGTAAGGGAGCTGTAACCAGTAACACCCAGAGGAAGTTCTTAGCCACATATTCAGCTTCACAGACACATCAGCAATTTGCAAAGTAGCAATAAAAACGCACTGTTTTCACAAAGTGAGGCTTGTCCATGCCAGAAATGAGCCTTGTTCCCATTGCAGAATCACACAATTATTAAGGTTGGAAAAGATTCCCAAAATCAAGTCCAACCTGTGCCCAATCCCCACCTTGTCACCAGCCCAGAGCACTGAGTGCCACGTCCAGTCATTCCTTGGACACCTCCAGGGATGGGGACTCCAAACCTCCCTGGGCAGCTCCTTCCACCCCTTTTTGTGAAGAAATTCTTCCTGAGAAATGTTGCAGGGCTAGGGATGAAATACTGATGTGTGGTGGTGTATCCTTCCCCACCCTCCCCAGAACCACTCCACAAGCTCAGGAACTCCTGCTAGGCCCTGGCACTTGTGCAATGAGTTGGGTGGTGAGGCATCCCTAGGCCATCCCAGGAACTGCTGCGTGGCTGAAGTGGGAGCGGCACGGAGGGGAAGGGATCATCAGTCAGCCCCTGACAGCCTGGGAACATCCCCTCCCTGACCCATGGCCCGAGGGGAATGGTACCATTGCTGCTGGACTTTTGGAAACTCCAGCAATTCAACCTGAGGATGAACATTTTCCAAATCACTCGAGACAATCATCTTATGACCCTATGGACAGTGGTCCTAAGGGATGTCCTTGGAGCTTTCCTGCACCACAGCAGGCTGCACCAGCATCGCCCTGTGACAGAGATGCCTCTCAGAGCTTGCAAACTCCCAAGTCTGTGATACTGGGAGGATTGTCACCGCCCATCTCTGCCTAAATCATTTGAGATTCGATTATAATCCAATTTTCCTCTGTGCGTTTTACCTACATAATAATAGAGTGAACCTTGTCTTTGAACTTTTCTGCTCTTTTGCAAATTTGTATCAAACATGCTTTGGCTGATGCCTTTGCTGGTGATTTTTAAGCGACCTAAACCACTCCTCCACAATATCACGTGGTCAAAACAGCACAAGAAGGCTCTACTGCACAAACAAAAAAATATAACTTGCAAGTATCTATTCTGCTGTCAACTGATCGTGGGAAGTGAATTTAGGAAACACATTTTTCTACCAAATGTAAGAAAAGTTGAAGTATCATTTTTAGGCAATATGTTTTTCTGTTGCTGTGCCTTTTTACATGAGTCACCCCATCAAAACGGATGAAAATTTGCTTCTAGAATGTTTTCCATTAAGGCTGTTTCAGATACTGCTTGATACAGTTTACGCTGTTCTCTCACACATGTGAAAAACAAATGCCAACCAGCTCCAAACTGTGTATTATACACATTGACAGTTAAATACTGTAAAAAATACATGCCTTGGATACATTATTTATTACCAGCTGTTATTACGTCTAGTTTACTCCACTTACCTAAGTGAATAGTAAAGCTTTCTTCTAACAGCCTTTGCTCTTCATAGATTCTCCCATTTCCTTCCACAGATTCCCTCAGCTGGCTAGGCTGAACTTTAATTTCATCACTAAAATAATGAGACAAGTACCAAAAAGTTATCCTATTTTTTGTTCAAGACTAGCAACTTTCGGATAGTTATCCCAAGTTTTCTCAGCTGGTCTGTGGAAACCAGGAGACCAGACCTATAAGCATGAGCTGCACTCATGTGAGGTCTCACCTTTACCATCCTGACAGCAGGAAAAGGACACTCCACTGTTAGATTTACATTACTTGGCTCATTTGTAAAGCATTCCAAGACTGAGAAATAAAAATAAGCCACAATACCTAGTTATAACACAATAAGAATGTGGGAATAAAAGGAAAACAAAAAGAATTGTCCTCAGCCTATTTACAGCAGCCAAAACCTTGTCTATGAAGTTACTAGATAAAGCATTTCTTTTCTTCTTCCACACAAAACGGGAGGTTAAAAACCACCTTATCAAATGTTCGCCAGTGTTCAAACTACTAGAAAACATTTCAGGTATCAGTTTTAATTTTTTTCCCTAAATTCAACTGCCTGGTAGTGATACAACAAATACTGTTCCTAATACATGAAAGAACATCAGCATCTCTCCAACTTGTTTCTGCATTGGTGAGAACTTTCTCTGTTTTCAAAGTGCCTCACCTCCAAAACTCTTTCGTAAGTTTGCAAGCAATTCTACTGATTGCAAATGCCTAGTAGCAAGGTACTAGTGATGAAGAATTGTACCCAATTTACAAATTCTAATTTCCCTGCCATTTCCTCAAACAGAAAGCTTCTCATTCAACTCTCTCCACTAGTGTTCACACTAAAAAAAATTCCATTTTTTTAGCTGTCCAGTGATACACACTTAGAAAAAAAAAATTGTTACCATTTATTAAGGTACCATTATTCTCCAGAACATGCTTAGGTGGTAACAGAAAGCCCTGTGAAACAGGGAAAGACAGACATAGGAAATAAAGGCAAAATAGGAGGAAATTCCACTCAACTCAAGCTGTACTTTAGTGCATTACAACACTTCCTGGTACAGAGAGGTTGTAACATCACACAATGAAGAAACTCCTAAAATTATACATATTTAATTATGATGGTCTATTTGCCTTTGATTTACTTCAATTATCCCATTTAAATTATTTATAGATATTATATTCCTAAGAAATAGGACCATAGTATCCTATTTAAAAGATTATGTAAATGCAAATCCATTGAACTATTACAGCTGGAATTAAGCATCACAGAGGAATTAAATACCTGACTGAGCTGTTGTTGGGATTCTTTAGGTCCTGATGAAGCTTTATCACCCACTCCTGATATTCCTGCTTCTGGATAGCAGTAGTCTGTTTTAATTCATTGGTCCATTTGTTCTCCAAATCCTGATAGGAGAGCAGTGATAATTTGAGTGGTGTGGGTGCTCTTTTTAAGGTGATTATGTGCATGACACATTCTAGTTACCTGCTGAGACTCAAAATGCTGAGCTGCTAAGGAATTCACATCCTGATCAGTCAGTGATTTCCCAAGCTCCTGCATCACCTTATCCATTTCAGCTCCTTGCCTGACAGAGAAGCAAACACAGATTTCAGAAGACTGGCAGAAGAACACCCTTTGTTGTGATAGAACAACAAACTTGGTTGTTTGTTACTGATCACAGATTTAACAATGACCATCCACAAAACAAATTGGAATTAAGGGTCAGGGATTCAAGTCAGCTCCTGTGTAAACAGAACACCTCTAATTTGGGACAGGCTCAGCTGCCAGCAGCACAGGTTCCAACAGAGATACGATAAATTCCATCAGAGTCAATAGACAGCTACGTCACACCCGAGTTCTACAGCAGTACTGCTCTTTCTTCTGTATGCACACTTGAGAAGAGCCAGTGAGCAGCAAAATGATTTGCCAACACCTTACTGACAACATTTACCCCCAAACTAGAAACATGTACAATTCAGTCTGATATGCACTGTGTAATGGGAGCTTAAACACACACAGCTCAGGAGGAATACTGCACTCAGAATGCTAAACCAGACCTACTGAAATTACTCTGGCACAAAAAGAAAAATCCACATTCAATGTGTTCCCCCTTGTGGATAAAGGAGTCACCTGCAGCTATCCAAGCTTATTCCAGAACTTGGGATTCAGACTCAACACTTTCTGGAAATCAAAACTTATATTCTCTATAGTCACTGAAAACAATAAAAGGCCATCAAAGTAATATAAGGTAGCTGACCCCAATGATATCATAGAATCATGGAAGGCTGGAAAGGACATGAATGTTCATTTCATTCCAAGCCCTGCCACGGGCAGGGACACCTTCCACTATCCCAGCTTGCTCAGAGCCCCATCCAACCTGGCCTTGGACACTGCCAGGGATGGGGCAGCCACAGCTTCTCTGGGCAACCTGTGCCAGGGCCTGCCCACCCCGAGTAAAGAATTTTTTCCTAATATCCAATCTAAACTTCCACTCTTTCAGTTTGAAACCATTTCCCCTCATCCTATCTCTACATGCTCTTGGGCCAGCCAAGTGTTGTATGACTTTGGGTTTACACAGACAAATACAAGCTACACACATTGTCCTATGAGTTTACACATCCAGTGGCAGGCACCCCTATTTAATAAGAGAGAGGAAAACCTAAATAACAAAAAAAAGGGATACCTTTCCCGCAGTTTTTTCAGTTCCACATCCCTTTCACTTATTAATTCTGAGATGCTAACAAAATAATTGTGTTCCAGGTTTAACAGCATTTCAGAAGCTGGAGAATGGATCAGATCATGATAAACATCTGCAAAATCTTCATCCCAGCTGGTTTCTTCAGGTTTGGCATGTTCCAACGTTGTCTAAAGAAAATGTAAGAGATTTTAAAGTATAAGGTACCCCTTGGGACATATAAGGATCCCTCATAATGGTGGGGTAAAACCATGGGGGCCCAGACACAGCCTTTACCATACATAAATTATCTTCCCTAATTTAAGCTTTCTGTATTCTACTTTAGCTTTCCATTTTCTTCTCTCCCATTCTTCCTCTTTCAAAGCAACTAAAGTCAGAATCATTAAGGTTTGGACTACAGTGAGGAATTACCAATTTTCACACAACACCAGCTTGGAAAGAACAGCAATATCCACAATAATATTTGCACCTGATGAATTTTAGATAAGGCCCAAAACACCAGCTGTGCAAACATAAATGCTTTGCTAGTAAGGATGACTAACCTCTGATGTCACGAAGAATATAATAAACAACACTGATTTAAGAAAAGCTATTTTTATTGAACAAAGAATGGCCCAAGAATGCCAGTTTTGCAAGCTCTTTATGTAATTCTTCACATTTTTCTAGATTCCATGAGAAGCAAACTCAATCCCCATAATCTTTTCCTCAAATAATGCAGGTTTGTCATTCTTTTTTTCTCTTCACTAGAACTCTTCCAGTTCTTTTGCACTCCACTATTTTAAAGATCCCATGCAAAACTGGAGACATTATTCCAGCTAAAGCCTCATCCTTCCTAAATAATGAGAAATAGTCATATGAACTCAAAAAATGAACTGAAAAGTCTCTCTCAACTGTACACTTTCTCCTTCTAGCCTTAATTGCTATTACTGAGATTTAGGATAGGAGTATCACTTTTATTACCCTTGCTTTAATTCTAAGGCACTATAAGCCTTATGTCTATTTTTTGTTTCAGTATCAACTGTTGAATGAACAAACCATTTGCCTCTCCATTTTCTATCTTTTTACTCTACTAAAATCCAGAAAAACTTGACTAAGAACTTGTGGGATGAAGACTTGATGCTCACTTTCAGATAAAAAGAAAAAACTGTAAGAATTGATCAGTAAAAGTGAATTTTAGTTTAATTTTTCATCCTCACAACTGTGGTTGTACACACACACATATTCTCACAAAGCAAGCCCTGAATATTAACTTTCCAGCCTTAATCTTACCTCTTTATAAGCTTTAGCCCAAGTATCTGCCAACTGGTTGATGTCTACTTTTCCCGATTTCACTGCTTCCAGAGCCACTTCAGCTTCTCTGTCATAATCTTTTATAGTTTCCTCTTCTACAAACTTGCTAAGAGATTGCTTCAGGTCTATTAAAACAAGAAGAAAATGGTCCATCATCAGAACACATCAGTAGTCACCCAGGAAACCTCTAAGTAACGTTTTTCACCTGAAAACCTTTTCCTTGCTAGCACTTGCTAGCACTGACAGCGATTTTCTCTGATGTTTTGCTGTTTAAAAACTAACTTTTCAAACACTGTTCTAGTAAAACATCCTTCTTTTGGTTTCTTAGAGCAAGCTGTAAGACACTTGTGGACAAGGATTCATGAGATTAATTTAAGAAATCAATTCATACCATTTTCTATAAAGCATGGCAGATTGTGCAGAACCATCAGACGTCCGTGCAAATGACTGATATTCTCTTGCACAGGGAATTTGAGAGGCACAGTAAGAACCAAATGTTCATTACCAGCACTGAATTTGTACACATAGTCTCTCTCCCTAGTGAAAGTCTTTCCTTTATTAGGCTTCATCCTCTTGAGTTTGTTTCCTGCGATGGAAATAAAGTAACAAGAATTACATTCTTGCAAAATCAGAAGTGAAAAATGGTAATGAAAAACTATGGCTTTGTTAATAATTAACAGCCAAGAATACTTAACCCCTCAAATTTTCATAGATACTCAGTTCTGACTTCCAAACACACACAGCTGGAACTGAAGCATAAATACCAGTTTCCAAAATATCAAATGCTTCTGAAATGCATTTGAGTGTGTCAATATATGAATTAGGGCAATTACTCTTAAATAAAATTACAGCATAAATCTCCTGACTTAAAAGCAGAACCAGGGCAGATGGGAACCCTGATAAACAGAAAAGTAACTGAAACACCCTGACTTCTGCCACGGATGCCTCAAAGGCTGAAATCCTTCACAGTGCATAGATGATTTTATTTCCTCCTTTCTGCAGGTGCCAGGCCTGGGGAGTGGGGGAGCAGATGCTTGCAACGATTTTTAGAAAGAGCTGATTTTGTCACGCTGTAACTTGTACTAAAAATAAGCCAAAAGAGATGAAAGAGGGCTGTGTAAAGAATGAAAACACAGGCTAGGAACACATACCTGTGCTGGTATTTTTACCCTCCACTGGGCTCCTCCGCACATTCACATCCCTCTGTTTTGAACATCACCTGCAAGCTGGACACATTGCTTCAGCTGAACCCTCCCCCGTGCTGAACACCACAGCCCAGGGAGAAAAGAACCCAATAAAAATAAAAAATTCTACAGCAGAATTCATGGGTTCAGGGTTTGTGAGGTTTTCGGGTGGGTTTTTCTGTGAACAAACCTACGCGCTGGGCACAGATGAAACAAGTCAGTCTCAAAAAAAAAAATATCTCAGGATAAACAATATTGATGAGAGGCGGCGTCCCGGCCTCTCTGGGAGTGGGATTCAAAGGGAAATCCTGGGAAATACAAACCCGATCACGCTCTATCTGCTGCTCCCCGATGCAGCGAGGAGGTGGGGAGGAAAGTGATGGAGAGGGAGAAGGGGACAAACCCCCTGTTCCAAAGCGGCACCTCCTGCTCCTGAAAACGCCGGCTCAAAGGCGGCAGGGCACGGCCCGCGGGATCCCATCCGCCCCCTGCCCGCCCCGGCGAGTTCTCGGTGTCCGCGTTCCCTCCGCTGGAAGCGGCAGCGCCCGCGGGCACAGGGAACCTGCCGGCCGTGCCGGGCCCGTCCCGGCTCACCTGGCGGCGGGCGGGCAGCCGCGGGTTCAGCGGGCCGCGGGGCAGGGCAGCCGGGATGTTCCGCCTCCGCCGTCATCGCAGCTGCGCGTCCGCAGCCGCACATTCGGCGCTGCTCCCATGACGAACGCGCCGAGCGGCGCCGGCGGCGGCGGCAATGGCGCGGCCGGCCAGGAGGTGCGTGTGCCGGGGCTGAGGGACCGGGGGCTCCCCCGATCCCCTCGGGGCCTCTGGGGGATTCCAGGGTGGCCCATTTCCCTTCCTGCGGAGCGGTCGTGATCAGTGGCACCGGGCCGTGTTGGAGGCCTGGCATTAGTGGTGTCCCTCGGGGTTCTGTCGTAGAATGGTTTGAGTTGGAAGGGACCTTAAAAACCATCCAGTCCCAAGCCCCTGCCATGGGCAGGGACACCTTCCACTATCCCAGCTTGCTCAGAGCCCCATCCAACCTGGCCTTGGACACTGCCAGGGATGGGGCAGCCACAGCTTCTCTGGACAACCTGTGCCAGGGCCTCCCCACCCTCACAGGGAATAATTTATTCCTCATATCCAATCTAAACCTCCTCTCTGTCACTTTGGAGGCATTCCCCCCTTCTCCTGTCACTCCAGGCCCTTGTCAAGAGTCTCTCTCCATCTTTCCTGTGGGCTCCCTTCAGGCACTGCAAGGCCACAATGAGGTCACCCCAAAGCCTTCTCTTCTCCAGGCTGAACAATCCCAGTTCCCTCAGCCTTTCCTCCCAGCAGAGCTGCTCCATCCCTCTGCTCCCCTTGGTGTCCCTGCTCTGCACTGGCTCCAGCAGCTCCCTGTCCTTCCTGTGCTGGGCCCAGGGCTGGATGCAGCCCTGCAGGGGGGGTAATATTCTGCCCAGTGTTGTTTAAATTGCTCATCCGTGATTTGGATGAATGGGTCAATGTCTCCTCAGCAGTTCACTGATGACACAAAACAGGGAGGAGGGGCTGATACCCCAGAGTGCTGTGCAGCCCTTCAGAGGGACCTGGACGGGTTGCAGAGATGGGCAGAGAAGAACTGTCTAAAATTCAACAAAGGCAAGTGCAGTGACCTGTCCCTGGGAATGAATAACCCCAGGTACCAGCACAGGCTGGGGGTGACCTGCTGGCCAGCAGCTCTGCTGAGAAGGACCTGGTGGTCCTGGGGGACAACGGGCTGTCCAT
>VZRS01000253.1:127907-205563 GCA_013398055.1 Ifrita kowaldi | reverse complement strand
TTTTTTAAATCTTTAAAGCCACCGTCATCAAGGTAGATTTGCCACTTCCATCATACCCCACCAGATTAATTTCTTCTGTGCTGGCCATACTCTATACTAACCAACATCAAAAACATGGACATTGTTGTATTTAGACCTTGCTGTGACACTGCTTCAGGTATTTGACTAGCCTGACTTTTAGTTTTCAAACCCATACTCTTGCTCAGTATGGGAGGTAATTCTCAAAGCACACTTGAGTTCTGATCCTTTGCTAATGGGAGACAGTTGTAGAATTGACTGAGGGGTTTTTATTCAGCAGACTGAGTAAATATAGCTGCTCTACTCCTTCTCTCTCAAATTTGCCTTTTAATTTTTGCATCTGAATTATGAAATGCCACCTCCACTAGCCACTGGCATGAGCAAGGAGCATTAATATTGATGTTGGAAGGTCCTGCTGCTGTGCAGCAGAGTGATTTAAGGGTCAGAATGATCAGGGATAGTATCAGAGTAAATAAACTCAAGGTCCAGTTTGTATTTTCCTTTCATCTATCTTCCCTCACCCTCCCCCTCCCCACCAAGGCAGAATTAATAAAATAAAGTAATTGAAAAGAGGAGGGGGAAAGAGTGAAGTGACAGATCCTCTAGGCTGCTGACTCAATTGGTTTGTAACATTTTCTGCCTTGCCGGCTTCTTTCTATCCCTGCTGCCACCTGTCAGGGCAAAGGCAGTGTGACAAAGCCTGGTGAGAATAGAGCTGTGCTATCTGGATGGCAGCAAGCCACAGCCTGTCTCTGTCTGGAAGGAAAAAGAGGCTGGATGGCCAAGAGGCTTGGGAGAGGGGCTCACAGGTCTGCAGTAGAGGTGTGGAAAAAATGTCAGAGCCTATGCATTGTGTCTCTTTCTTATAAAACTGAATGAGCAGGGCTGATCCTGGGCTTTCTTCTTGTGGTAGAAACTTTCATGACTACTGTTATGACTTTTTTCTGTGAATAAGTCAGAGCTAGTTTTTTAAGCTGCCACAGAGGAGACAGTGATGCTTCCTTCGTGCTTGCCTGTGACCCTGAGCAAGGCACATTGTGCCTCGTCCTCCTGCCTACCCAGTCACCATGATGTGCTCCCAAGTGTGGCCCAAGGCTCGTGTGTGTCAGCCATGGGAATGGGTGGGACAATTATTGATGCCAAAGTGGCGCTGCCATTTTGAGGGTGGGTAGTAAAGCTCCTGAGAGTGTGGGGAGCAAGAAAGAGCTCCCTCCCAAGTACCTTCCTCCAAGGCAGTGGAGGCAGAAGCAGCTGCCCTGTGTGTGAGTAGAGGGCCTGTGGAGAGAGGCTGCTACAGCACAGCTGTCCAGCTTCCCAGGCAGGGAGAGCTGTCAGGCCAGCAGCTGTGCTTGCACAAGTCCCCTTGCTGGGGACCTCAGCTGAGTCACCCTCTCTCCATGGCAAGCTGGAGAGCAAAATGGCAGCAGGACCCTCTGGTACTTTCCTTTTGCAGCTAAGTGTGCGGACGTGGCAGCATAATGAGACACGTTTTTGTAGTTAGCTGCTGGTTTTGTTGCTGGTGACTGATGCCAGCACTGCTTTGTGTCCTTACAAAGGAGTTCCTGCATAGTCGGGGATCGCCGCTCTTACAGTATGGAGTGATGTCATCCTTGTGAAATAAATACAGCTCAGGTAGAAGAGACAGGTCTTTTCCACACTGAATGCCAGCAGTGCAGCTGCCATTCACATTTTCTTCCCTTAGAATCCAGACTGTGCAACTGAAGTCTTCAAGACAGCTGTCTTTTCCACAGGCCATCAAACAGCAACGGCTTGACCAGGTCATCATGGCAGCAACGATTGCAAATGAGTTGGGAATGGCAATTCATGAAGGGTGCAAATACCTGAACTCTTTTCTGCAGGAGTGTCCAGTCTGACATCCAGACTGTTGCAGCTTTGTGGGGGTTTTGCCCTTTTTGTCTTCTTTTTTGTTTGTTTTTTGAGGAAGCTGTGTTTACTTCTCTTCTGTCTCTGGCTTCTTCCTTACCTCGGAAGCTTTGCTTTTTTTGCCCTCCCCACTTAGGGCATTTCTGTCTCAGATGTTGCTTTTGATGGGATTTTTTTTTCCCTTACCCATTTTAGTTTCTTCTGACCCCAATTCTGTTTTTATAATGAGGCCATGCTAATTCGTGCTGAGAGCTTATGAGTTTTCTTTAAGCACAAGGAGAGGTCACTGTGAAATGGTTGGGGGTGTTTCTTTCATCCCATGGCTGCTGTTCAAAATGTTTGATCAATTTATTTCCCTATCACCATCAAACCATTTCCTGACTAAATTAACAGCAGTGCCTTCTGCAAGCATTGTGCTGGGGTGGGGGAAGGAAGGAACAAATAAACTGATGGAGGAAATGGGGGTAGGAAGACAGGTTATGGGAGAAGTTAGGGCTGGACCAGAAAATGTCTGTCAACAGAAATGCCAGCTTTGTCATTCCATGGCGTCAGTGTAACTCGTAAGGGAAAAGCAAATTAAACAGTTACTAGAGAGAAGCAACCAGCTGGTACCTTGCAGTGATCTGTAAGCAGATCTGTCAATTGTCTTTATTATTTGAAAACATGTCTTAAGGGGAGCCCTTTTTAGGCGTGTTTACTTCGTTACATAGAAGGTCCTGTCCCTTAGCAAGAGCCTTATCATTGTTATTAGTGGTAATACAATAATAACAGTAATAATGCTGGCAAATATAACTTCCTCCTCAATGAATGCTCTTGGAGAGGTGTTTTTTGGTTTTTTTTATTTGTGTTATTATTATGAAAAAATCAGCCTCCTCATGCTGGGCTCTAATTACCATTTTTATGAGAACTACATGTTCTTCTATTCATGGAAGAAAATTTGTTTATTGAGGATTTCTATTCCAGTGCTACTTTTGTAGCATTTATCTTTTCATCCTTAGCAACAAGGGTTGGGGTGGTAGGCTAAATGAATAGCCCGAGTTACTTGTATGGGTGAAAAGGTGAAAGGATCAGATTTCCTCATCAGGTGAAAAAACATAAGGATCAAATTCCTGGTCAGAGTAAATTGGTACAGATCCAGTGGAGGCTGTGATGCCATATTACTTCTTTCCATTACAAACTTTCAGACAAATGAAAAAAAAAAAAAGAACAGTTAGTCTTTGTATAATTACGTATTTTTGCAGACGCAGCAACATCTCATCCCGATTTGGGGAGCAGTTTAGAAAATGAAAAATAAAATCAGCTCTTTTAGCAACCTTTTAACTTGAAATTTCTTTGCCTTGGTTCGTACAAGCAGAGAGATTCAAACCATAAACAGAGCAAGATCTCTTCAAAGTGGGTAACCAGAATTATGCCTTCTTTTGGCTGAGATCTCTACCGGTGCTTTGTACAGTGACATCTCCACTACTTTGTCACTGCACAGAGTCACCCCATGAGGTGTTACTGCTCCAAAGTCCGACTGCTCCACTGTTCTTTCCAGCTAACAAGCTCCCCACTTGCATGAAAAGCTTTTGCTGTAGTGCCTGTCATTGCACTTTGTGCTTTTCTCATTTCTGTTTGACCAGTCCTCAAGGTGAGGCAGATCTTTGTTTATTCATCTCCCTCTTTCTGCATTGACAGTGTTTTCTAACTATGTCATCAGTCCACTTCAATAGCAGACTCTTACTTTCATGTTAAGATCAGTCATGAGAATATTAAATAAAATTGTTCTCACTCCTTAAGGAGCTCTGTTAATAAATTCCCCTCTCAGCCTGACCAGAGGACATCTCTTTCATCAATTCCTTATTTGCCTAAAAATTCTTTACTAATGCCATCATCTACATCTTAACTAATAATCAGACACTGTGTCCAATGTTTTACTTAAATGGTGATAGATTAGACTTCACTGCATTTCTTTTGTTTAAAAATCAGTTATCTGAAAAGGCAGTCAGGGTTTTTTTCAGCTTTTGGAAAATCCATAATGCATTTTATATTATTTTACACTTGCCTTTATGTCTTTAATTGCTTCTGCATGTGTATGTATTCTGCATGGCATTGCATACTGGCAGGATCATATAACTAAATCTGAAGTTGCCCAGATCACTTTTTTTTTTTTCTCCTTCCATGTATGTTTTAAATCAGGTATCAGAAGGGTTGTATAATACCCTTCTATATTGATAGGTGCACTAAGATTCTTGCATCTTATCCTGCAATATCCCTTATCAGTTCTTTAAACATCCTGGAGTGAAAGTTCTTTTGTTCCACCTCCTTGAGAGCAGTATTATCTCAGAGTTTACTTCCATTTTCTCCTTCTCATTAGCTGCACTGCCTTGTCCTACACTCCATATCACCACTGCTATTAAAAATATTAAGCCAAGGTTTCGTTTACGTTTTTAATCTGTGCACAGATTATGTTCAGTCTCTACTGCATGTCCATTGTATAGGATTTCTACTTATTTTTTCTTTGCTGTCCTGTCACGATATAACCAAAGAGTATTTGTACTGCTTTTTATAATACGTATCCATTTCAAGGTTTTGAACATTTTAACTTTTGAGAAGTCTCACTTTATTTGTACACTTCCGGACCATGAAGAGAATAAATTCTTCATTGCCTAGGTCCTTCTTCTGTTCCTGATAGGTTCTCCCATTACATGAACATCATATTTGTGAGATTTTGTGTTCCTTACTTGGGATTCAGAAACTGCAAAATAACTGTGTGCTATCATTTAAAAGTGTCATCGTGTGATGAGAGAGAATGCACAAGGTTTGCACAATCACTACCTAAGTGTATTAGAAAAAAATAAAATCCCACCATTTCATGTCCTCCAGATCGTGTGTTTTAAAAAGAGGTTGTAATCTTCTGTATTTAAATAAGCTACCTTAATTAATGGGTTCAAATGCAGACTCTGCATATGAAATTTGGAGAAGTTTCTGTGGCGTCTTGACGCTGGTTAGGCACCAGCACCTCAAAAACCATCCACTTATTTGCCTCTGCAACAGCTATGCAGAGAAGGGGAAACCGAAACTCCACTTTCATGAGGTGAAACAAGGACCATTGATGAAAACGGAAAAACTTCAAGGCAAAACAGGTCCAAGCTTTAAACAGTATAAGGAAAATTTATTACTAACAGAATTAAAAGTAAAAAGAATAATGAGAAACCAAAGTAAACTTTCAGAAAACCTTTCTCTTCCAGTACCTTCCTCTTTCCACCAACCTGCGCAAGGGAAACAAACATGGGGTTTTGGTCAGTGTTTCATTTCTTAAGAGTCTTTCATTATGTTTAAGGAAAAGAGTTTCTTCTGCTGTGCCGTGGGATTCTTCCCACAGAAGACGCTTCTCTGTGAACTTCTCTAGCATGGTTTCAAACTTCACAAACAACAGTCTGCCTGAATCTGCTGCAGTGGCAGATCCCTCGCATGAATCTTGCAGTCTTCCCACATGGTCCTCATGGGTCACAACAGCCATGGGGTTTTAGTCTTTTAAGGACGAGCTATTCTAGCCGAAAGCAAGGGCTCTCTTCTTCAGTCTATAAAAGCCTTTCACAGCATCTATGGTTCTGGCATGAGCAGTTTTCCTTCACCGGCTGCACATGGATTTCTGCACCCCCTATGTACCTCATCCCATGAATAATAGGGAAAACAATTTGTTGTATTATCGTCCTCACCATGGCTTGCAGGAGAATTTCCGCTCCGGCGCTAGGAGCGCCTCCTCTCTTTCCCTTCCCCCATTGACCTCGGTGTCACCACGTTCTTCTTCCTCACGTGACTTTACTTTTCCCTCTGACTTGGAAGAAAGTTGGTATCTGTAAACTTTCAGCTGAGAAGCTGATCTTGTTCGGGCTCTCTGTTGGGGCAAGACTCGCCCTGTCTTTCATTGCTGGCTGCGTGGTGTTTTTCCCCTTGGTTCGGCGTGAGCCGCAGCGGCCTCAGATGAATCTCAGCGGTGCAATCCTGGCCTCAGTTGAGGGGGTTTTCCGGCCACACAGTTGTTCACTGGCTGTTCCAGGATGGTTTTCACCTGGCAGCCCGGCCTTGTGCCGCTGCGCCAGGGGAACACGGGCCCGCTCAGGGATGGGGCCCGGAGGTTCCCCACCTCACCACCCCTCGGCGGCGAAGCAGGAACAAAAAAGGAATTCCCCCCGCTCCCCCNCCGCTCAGGGATGGGGCCCGGAGGTTCCCCACCTCACCACCCCTCGGCGGCGAAGCAGGAACAAAAAAGGAATTTCCCACGCTTCCTCCTTGTTTAAATATGTCCTCACAGAGGCATTAGCAGCTTGTTTAATTGGTTTAGCAACCTGTCTATCAACTATAAACCTTTGTGCCTGTCACAGAAGTTTTTCTAAGCTGCTAAACTACCACAGTTTCCAACAAAATTCCCAGCCTTGCAACTTGAATTGGTGTCTGTTTTGAACACGCGTTTTTGGACTTGATAAGGAAGAAAAAAAATTTGCCTCTACTGCTCCAGTAATGGGTAGGAGGAGTTGTCTCATTGTGAATATTACTTCCTGGGACAGATTATAGCTATTGAGGTAGAGAAGAATTAGGAGACCTCAGCATGCAAAGAGGTGAGATCAATCCAGACTTCAGCAATGCTGACACTGTGGTGGTCTTGCTCTCCTTCCATACAAAATGAGAGCAAGCAAGGTGCCTCCCAGATTACTGCTTAGTGAAGATTAGACAAGATGGAGTTTTCTTGGATCTGAGCTGATTTGTATTCCTTGGAGTCCTTGACGCCCACCTCAATTCCAGCAACCTAAAATATAATGGTTACGTTTAAGCTTTCCAGCAAATGCCCACAACACAGATCATTATCATCTGAGTGACAGGAGGGAAAGAGTGGAGGAGGAGGAGAGGCTGGAGGAATCTGCATCCTTCTGCTGCTGCTACTGGATTAGCATTGTGCAACACTCTAGTAGATAAGAGGGAGGTATTTTTTCCCAATATAAATTCATGTGTCTATGTTAGCAGTGAAAGCAGGGCACATGTGGTTGCACACAAACATTCACAAGTCCACAAAGAGTGAATTTAGAAGAGCACAGAGCTACCACAGTACCTGCAACCACTGCCTACACAGACAGTTGTGTCTGTGGAAGCAGTTATACAGACACCCTCCAGCAACTAAAAACCCCAGACTCCCAGGAGAACTTTATTTTCACACTGACTGTCTATGGGCTACTCATTAAAAAAAGCAAAAGACTACCCCAAGAACAGAAAACTGATTTAGCAACAATAAAGGGCGTATACTGGGGAGCTGACCCTTGCACCCCTTGTGGCCCAAGCAGGCTTCCTTTCTGTAATTCTTCATAGCCTACTATTTTGCTCTTCTATAACCCTTGAACTCTAGTAACTTGAGGTTTTGGGTTATTTGAGAGTACAGTGTTAGCGGAAGAGTTCTGTCTTTTAAGCCAGTGTGTGTTATCTGAATTTTAAGCTGTGGTGTGAAAAAATACACAGTTGTGCACAGAGCAATTTGAGCCCACCTGGCCATGACAGTTTCTTCTGTTGACCCTCCCTAAGCCCAAATCCTTATGATATACCAAGTTTAACAGTAACGATTCTCCTCCATAGGAGGAGAATCCATAGGAGGTGAATGATTAATGTAGGATGTTGGTGACAAAACTCTGTATTCTGTGAATATTGTGAGTATTATGTGAACCAAACAGATCAGGACATGGGTGGCTGGGTTACCTATGTGCAGGTANCGCTAGGAGCGCCTCCTCTCTTTCCCTTCCCCCATTGACCTCGGTGTCGCCACGTTCTTCTTCCTCACGTGACTTTACTTTTCCCTCTGACTTGGAAGAAAGTTGGTATCTGTAAACTTTCAGCTGAGAAGCTGATCTTGTTCGGGCTCTCTGTTGGGGCAAGACTCGCCCTGTCTTTCATTGCTGGCTGCGTGGTGTTTTTCCCCTTGGTTCGGCGTGAGCCGCAGCGGCCTCAGATGAATCTCAGCGGTGCAATCCTGGCCTCAGTTGAGGGGGTTTTCCGGCCACACAGTTGTTCACTGGCTGTTCCAGGATGGTTTTCACCTGGCAGCCCGGCCTTGTGCCGCTGCGCCAGGGGAACACGGGCCCGCTCAGGGATGGGGCCCGGAGGTTCCCTACCTCACCACCCCTCGGCGGGGAAGCAGGAACAAAAAGGAACTTCCCGCGCTTCCTCCTTGTTTAAATATGTCCTCACAGAGGCATTAGCAGCTTGTTTAATTGGTTTAGCAACCTGTCTATCAACTATAAACCTTTGTGCCGGTCACAGAAGTTTTTCTAAGCTGCTAAACTACCACAGTTTCCAACAAAATTCCCAGCCTTGCAACTTGAATTTGTGTCTGTTTTGAACACGCGTTTTTGGACTTGATAAGGAAGAAAAAAAATTTGCCTCTACTGCTCCAGTAATGGGTAGGAGGAGTTGTCTCATTGTGAATATTACTTCCTGGGACAGATTATAGCTATTGAGGTAGAGAAGAATTAGGAGACCTCAGCATGCAAAGAGGTGAGATCAATCCAGACTTCAGCAATGCTGACACTGTGGTGGTCTTGCTCTCCTTCCATACAAAATGAGAGCAAGCAAGGTGCCTCCCAGATTACTGCTTAGTGAAGATTAGACAAGATGGAGTTTTCTTGGATCTGAGCTGATTTGTATTCGTTGGAGTCCTTGACGCCCACCTCAATTCCAGCAACCTAAAATATAATGGTTACGTTTAAGCTTTCCAGCAAATGCCCACAACACAGATCATTATCATCTGAGTGACAGGAGGGAAAGAGTGGAGGAGGAGGAGAGGCTGGAGGAATCTGCATCCTTCTGCTGCTGCTACTGGATTAGCATTGTGCAACACTCTAGTAGATAAGAGGGAGGTATTTTTTCCCAATATAAATTCATGTGTCTATGTTAGCAGTGAAAGCAGGGCACATGTGGTTGCACACAAACATTCACAAGTCCACAAAGAGTGAATTTAGAAGAGCACAGAGCTACCACAGTACCTGCAACCACTGCCTACACAGACAGTTGTGTCTGTGGAAGCAGTTATACAGACACCCTCCAGCAACTAAAAACCCCAGACTCCCAGGAGAACTTTATTTTCACACTGACTGTCTATGGGCTACTCATTAAAAAAAGCAAAAGACTACCCCAAGAACAGAAAACTGATTTAGCAACAATAAAGGGCGCATACTGGGGAGCTGACCCTTGCACCCCTTGTGGCCCAAGCAGGCTTCCTTTCTGTAATTCTTCATAGCCTACTATTTTGCTCTTCTATAACCCTTGAACTCTAGTAACTTGAGGTTTTGGGTTATTTGAGAGTACAGTGTTAGCGGAAGAGTTCTGTCTTTTAAGCCAGTGTGTGTTATCTGAATTTTAAGCTGTGGTGTGAAAAAATACACAGTTGTGCACAGAGCAATTTGAGCCCACCTGGCCATGACAGTTTCTTCTGTTGACCCTCCCTAAGCCCAAATCCTTATGATATACCAAGTTTAACAGTAACGATTCTCCTCCATAGGAGGAGAATCCATAGGAGGTGAATGATTAGTGTAGGATGTTGGTGACAAAACTCTGTATTCTGTGAATATTGTGAGTATTATGTGAACCAAACAGATCAGGACATGGGTGGCTGGGTTACCTATGTGCAGGTATCTACTACTGGTTTGTACACCCTGGGGTATCTGAGATACCACTGAAGGCCAGCACAGATAGTATACAGCCTGTGTTATTCAGGACACCCAGCCAGGATACCCTAGGGTCCTTAAGATGGCATCAGCTGCCTATATTTAGGAAACTGAATCACTTGATTCACAGGAAGGTGTATAATATTTTAGTACTGGATCTCAACAAAACCTGAGTACTCAGCAGTGAAAAATACTTTATAGCGTTAATAGCCAATATCTTTGTTCATACAGAGACAGACCTATAACAGCAATAAAAGCCACGCAAACAGACAGGATTCAAAGGCTAATTATCTAAATGTATTTTCCCTTTCTCTTTTTATTCCCTACGTTTTTTAACAGCAGAGAGAGAAACTGTGCATATAGCTACTACTGTGACCGGGTTTTGTATCTTCCTGATTTGAGCACGTCAGGGCTTTATAGCAATGCTGTTTCATAGTCTCAAACTTCGGTGCCAGTTTATTTGCTTTGCCAACAGCTTTGAGGGGTTTTATTCTTGACCTCATAGGCACTGCGTGTGGTTGTAGGAAACTGTAATAAGGGAATTTTTCAGCTGCCGCTGGTGTAGCAGTGACAAGCCCATCACTGCTTGATGTTAGCATGTTTTGAGGAGGCTGGGGGAAGTTTAGCACACGTGCCTGGAAACATTTGGCTGTCTTTTGGTAGTTTTGGTAACGAGGAGTCGAGGGCTAGGTGCACGGTGCAGACTGCTTGGCATCGCTTCAGGGGTGCCTTGCTGACACCAGCTTCCTTTGCTTTTGCATGGCACCAGCCCCTGCAAGGAGTCACTCCAGGATTTTTTTTTGAATGGGAAAAACAGGCTATAAGGGAAGTTGAACTCTTGTACTCCACTAAACATGGGAACCACTGTATTGCGTCTCTGAGAAGTGTTCCTTCTTGAAGAAAAAGGTAACATTTAAGCACAACAGACCTGAAATATCTGTTCCTGGGGGATCCTCCATAAGGACTTTTATCCCTTCCACTGTGTAATTTCTGATGTAGGCAGGAATTCAAGTCTTTGGAGTGTCATTTTTGTGTAGTTTTCCCAAAGAACTTCTACTGGATCTCTTAAAAGCACTTTACTGTGGTTGCTGTCACCTCTGCCCTCTGCCAGTAGGGTGTG
Source organism: Ifrita kowaldi (assembly GCA_013398055.1). Classification (NCBI taxonomy): domain Eukaryota; kingdom Metazoa; phylum Chordata; class Aves; order Passeriformes; family Cinclosomatidae; genus Ifrita; species Ifrita kowaldi. The sequence continues at coordinate 194,853 of VZRS01000253.1, read as the reverse complement.
TACGGTGGGAGTGAGCAAGTGTTCTTCCATTGCCTGTTTATAAATAGGGTTTGTGTATACTACATTGTACACCCAGCTGTGAAACACTGATTCTGCAGCTCTCTTTTTATTCCAGGAAGTATCTGATTCCATCCCAATGTATTTATCATTTCATAGTAAATTTTTTAAGAAAAATGGGTCTAGACTGTCCTAGAAGTGTACCTGAACATAATTTTTTAGGCCTAAAAGGTGATGAGCAGAAAACTAAAATATGGATATTCCAAAATTTGGTTCAGTGGTCTTGCCATAGGATAGGGAGGGAAGGAAGAGGACAAAGACACACAATAAGGTGATGACAAAAGAAAGTGGGGTTTCTCTTTAGCTGAAGACGCTCTGGCAGTTATATTCAGTTGGTCATTCTTCATTTAGTCTTCTCTCATAATAGTGGCACAAGGGAAGTGGGATTGGTCTACAAGTAGGTGGTGTTAATTCTGCTTGGAAAACTTCAATTTAGGCTAGCAAAGAGCTTGAGGGAAGAGCAGGTTTTCTTCAAAGAGGAGGAAGTGTGCATGTGTGTAGCTATATCTCAGGAGGAAAGTGGGCAAGGATCAGAGGAGGGAAGTCAGTGAGAGAGACATCATTTTTGGTAAGTGGAAGATCAAAACCACCTTTCAATACATATTGTTCTTTTTAACATCAAGGATGTCATTTTCAATTAAAGATTATTGGAAGCATGAGAGGGCATGGGGAGCAGCACAGTCATGATGCTGATGTCAGCAGTGGGACTGCCACTACTGATATGTTTGCCCTTGTTAAGGACCTGCTCAGGCATACATGGAAATCTGAATCTCTGATTTGACTGCATTTCCTTACATGTTATTCTTCCAGTTCCTGTTCTCTTCACACACACGTCTTTGATCCCAGCAGTGTCAGAGCACCCTGTATCTTGAATTTACTTATCCGCACATTATTCCATGGTTAGACCCGAACAGTTATCCCAGTTTGCAATCAGGGTAGTCCATTAAGGACTTGGACTATCGATTTGCCTATGTCTGCATTAGGAATTATATAGACCTGTAAAAGTAGATTGTAGAGTTGAAACATCAGGACAAAGGACCTGAATGTAGAAATTTCAAGGGGGGTTGCTATGAACTAGATCTAGCTTTGAATTGAATGTCCATCAGCAGGTGGAATATGTATGATGGGTACCTTATTTTCAATAGAAAAAAATCCAGGCTGTGGCCTTCTAGACAGCTCCACAACCCAGACTCAGGGAGTGGGGATGACCTGGCAATTCACTTCATTTACACATTTATGCTCTGAACTGAAACACTGATGTTGACACACCAGAAATCATCTGCTAGCTTTTGAGATGCCCAAGGATGTCCTGCCTGCTTCCGAATAGAGGAGGTCTCCCATAGATCTGATGTCATGTTTGCCATCCTTGTGCAGATACCTCACATGCACTATGGCAAATCAAATGGCTTCTATGAGGGTGACTGAACCAAGCCTAGGAGGATGGCAGCAGAACGGTAAAATAGAGCTGTTTCACATCCTGGGAGATCTTCCCTTCAAAAAGTTCCCTTCCAACTCAGAATATTCTGTGAAATATCTGCGAGTTATTTGAAAGATATGTAGGTAGGGGGCTTAAGGACATGGTTTAGTGGGATTTGGTAGAGTTAGGTTTGCAGTTGGACTGAATGACCTTATAGGTCTTTTCCAACATAAACGCTTCTATGATTTTAAAGTAATGTGACATAAGAGGGTGTGCGTTTTACATAAATGTGGGATCTGGTCATGGATGGTGCCTGTTTGCAAGAAATAGATATTAGCATTGTTCCCACTCCATCACTAGCTGCAGCCCCAGTATTGCACAATTTAATCCAGCTGGGTGAGGCACCAGAGCCACACAATGATTTTCCATCATCTCCTTTTATGACCAAAACTAGCCACAAAAAGGCCACAAAAGGGACTCAAGTTCTCTTCTGAGACCACAAAAGGACTCTAGCTCTCTTAGTTCTTGGTGGCTTTCACAGGAGCTGTCTTATCAGGCTTAAATTAGAGGTGGTTGGTTGTGCTTGGATGGCAATGTATCAAAAAGATGTAGTAAAACTCAGTTTGAAACATGAAGAAATTGCAGAACTGTTCTTTTACGCTGTGTTTTCCAGCACTATAATTGCAAACTCTGTAAAAAACCATGTTACTGTAACCTGGTATAACTATCTACTACCTGAAAGGAGTGTTTTTTAGCTGCAGTCTCCTTGCAAAATTCCACCTTAGACAGTTTATTCTCCTTGAACTCTTTTAAAAATACCAAAGTCCTCTGCACAATTTCCTGTGATAAGCTTATTCCATAACATGGCTCTTTAAAAAACACAGCCATCCCCTTCCAAAGAAGGTTGCACTTTAGCAGCAGGTGTAAAAAAAGGCCAGTATTCTGCAGGGTATATGTAAATCTTCTGAACCCTTTGCGATAAAGTGCAGTATAACTGTCTGATGATAATGTGGTTTGGAAACATTGTCCTTGCAATATACCTTGTAGTTGGTTGAATGATTTACTGACTAATTATCTGATAGGAGGCAGCAGTAACTTACCCCCGGACCATGTATTAGAAACGTTGATAAAAAAGACAGCCGTAACCAGCATGGCTCACCACGATACGTACAAGGTGGGGCTCCTCTTCAAATAATGGTATCAGCTAATTTAACTCTGCAGACAGCAAGGTTTCTATAAAAACACCCTGTAGGAAAATGTGGAGCCTGTGCTGAATGAAGCAGGGACCTGGTGTCAAAAGATTTGCAAATGATCAAGGCGCTTAATGCCACCATCGCCTTGATTTTTACTAGGAAGGTTTCCCTTCAGGAATCTCAGATTGCTTAGAGCAGTGGGAAAACTGGCACGATGACAACTTACCCCTGGTGGAGCAGCACCAGAATATTTAAACAAAGTGGATGCAAACAGGTCCATGAAACCTGACAGGATGTTTGCATGAATGCTGAGGGAGCTAACTGATGTCATTGTGAAGCCACTCACTGATGAAGTATGAACTAGGTAAGTGGACAGCAGAGTGGATTGAAAATTGAAGGCAGCCAGAGAAGGTACAAAAGGCAGTGGGCACAAAGTGCAAGACAGGAAATTCCATTTAAATGTAAGAAAACCCTCTTTTTTTTACTGCAAGGTTGCTCAAACACTGGAACAGGCTGCTTAGAGGGTTATGGGGTCTTCATCCTTGGGGAGAACATTAAAAATTGGACATGGCCATGAGCAACTCATTCTAGTTAACCTTGCTCTGACCAAAGGGGCCAGACTAGATGATCTCCAGTGGCACTTCTCAATCTCAGCAATTGTTCTGTGAATCTGGGTGCTTATGCTTGACATGACAATGTCTGTGTTAGGTTCACAGCTCAAAAGTAGAAAACATAGAGCTGCTGGATGGACAGAGACCAGTATGTGGAAGAAAACCAACCAAGACCTTTACTTTTCTTGTAGAAGTTTCCTTGAACTCATTTTGATGTATCTGAATAGTATTTCTTGGCTCTTTTCTTTTCCAAACTTCATGCAAAACTGCCAGTCACAGAAACGCCTTATTTTCTGGTAAGGTTTCCAACTCTTGTAAGCACAGAAATTTTTTATTCTTTTTTTTAAGGGCCTCTGTTCTCACTGAAAAAGTCAAAGGCAGAATTGTGTGTTCACAGAATAGAAGAAAGAAGAGAATATATACAAGATGCTCTCTTTCCCTTTAAATCTTAAATGGATGAATGTATATTGACCTGTATGTGTGACACAAATACAGTGCAGAGAAGGGATGATGAGGAAAGAACAACTCTTGCACTTAATGCTGTTCAAGTTCTTCAGAGGTATTCCATGGATTCACTTGCATATTGAGATGAATTCCTTGATCTTACCTGGGTAACCTGCTCTTCCTGTTCTAGAATGAAATCTGATGACTCTGGCAACAACATGAAGGTGTACAGCAGACACAGCAGAACCAGCACTGCTATGGCAAAAGCTAAAAGCATAAGTGGAAGTTAGGGCATAGTTGGGCTGCAGATTCCTTATCATACAAGCCTTATGTGTTTGAAGAAACTAAAAGGCCACGTTGGTCAACTCCAAAGACAAGTTTTTGGCTTTGGCAGTCAGGAGAAGAATAAATGTGTAAGAGTTTCCTTTATCACCAGAGCGTGTTTGCTGTTAAGCCACTGCAGAACAATAAACTTCCCGTCTAAATAATTGTCTGTTCCCACCACAGCACTTGTATGCTGAAAAGATACAGGGACTCAAGGTTCTGATAGAAAGTATTGATCTTTTAGTTGAGGTGAACAAGTGGTGATGAGAAGGCAAGACAGAAGGATGGCAAAGTGTAGGCTCTGTTCATATTTTTTTCCAGGAGCGTCCACTTGAAGAAACCAGATGAAAATGTCCTTGTTTCGTTAGTTCATTGTAAAGATCTCCCTTCTGCAATTGAGACATTTAGCCTCTTGGGAAAAGCAGCTAAACAGAAATCCATTTACCTTTCACATGTTTTTCATAATTTCCCCTGCTACTTTGGTTAATTAATTATCACCGCTATTTGTGTTTAAACAAGGGGTCTGTCTCCCTCCCTCTTCCCAAGCCCATCTGCTCCTCCATGACCTTGCTTGTGAAGTCATTGCTGTGCTGATTTTGTGAAAGCACAAACACTACCCCAGCAACAGACAGCTGTGTCGCAAAGACAGGGCTGTGACCTCACGGCAGGAAGGACTGAGCTGGTGGTGGGGGAGAGATTTTCTCCCACAAACACAGAAGCTTTTGATGATAACAGAGAGGAAGGCAAGGCGTTATTATATCCAGAACAAATGATCTTGCTGTTTGACTGCTCTTGCTTTAGAAGTTGTCCATCGCTTTAAATTCTCTTCTTCAAAGAACCTTTTTTAAGTTGTATGTTTTTCATGCAAGGGGACTGGCTTCTCCCTCAGATCTCAGCTCAGAAGATATCTCCAGGAAGGAGTAGGGGGTGGATTTAATCACAGAGGACATGGGCCTGAGTTTCTACAAAGCCTGCAAGGTGTCCAGATCCAAATTTTGATTTGTTCAGTTTGGTTGAACAAACCTAAGTCTAAAGAGGCAGTCTCATTTTTATTCTGGCTGCTCATGGATTTCTGTCTTAGTCTACTCCCACCTAAACTGCCTCTCCTTTGAATGAAATCAGGTAGAGCAATGCAGCAATGAAAGCTTTCTTTTATAAACATTTGCATGACTGGATGAGAAGTGGAAATCAGGTCTCATGATCACAAAGCATTTTTAATGTAGATGCAGCAAGACACACCAAAGCTAAATGACATACAAGTGGTACTTCACAAGCTGTCTGCAGAAACTGCCTCTATATGTACTGATTGTGAGGCTACAGAAAATGTATCTTGATCAGTCTGTTACTGCCTTCTTCCTTGGCTGATTGCTTGGTTGTTCCATGAAACGCCAGTCTTCAAACCCGCACACCTCCTTCGTTAGCTAAAAGTATTTGGTGTTTCCAATACCAAGAATCGCTGTTTATTGCCTGAGAACAATTTATAGTGCAGTGTGCTACCGTGATAGGCTAATTGGGTCAAAACACCTCTCCCTTTTGGATTTATTCCATGATTAAATCACACTCCTTCAGAGCATGCATGATGGCTCCCCAGTGATACGACTCAGAGCAAAGCATTAACTTATCTGAAGTCCATTTTCTTTGGACATGGAGGTGATATGGAGGATGATAGCACTTCCTCTGCACCTTGCCTTCACCACATCTCACTCTGTCTTAGAGATGGGTGGGACTCAGCAACACCAGCCTACAAATGGTAATGCTGAATCACACTGAGTGGAAATGATTTCTTCATGTTTTTGTCTTCTTTATGTTGCCAAACTAGAAAAAAAAAATTTCCAGATTTGTACATTTGTATATCCAAGTGCCAAGCCACCACCTACCTTTTCTGATGGGGTTTTTTTGATAGATGGAGGAAGTAGGAAGGGAGGTGTAAGAAGATGACTGAAGGAAGAGACTTAATTTTCAATTAAGAACTGTTTACAACACTTCGTGGAGTTTAAGGGACCTAGTACAAATAGTCAATAGTTGGAGGCTGAATATAAGGAAAAATCAAGTCCCTTTGTGTCCCATTGAATGGCTCTCACCCAAGAATCATTTTATGCATGTCTGATTCGTCCTTAACATCCTATCCAGCTGCTGCAGATATTTATTTGTGTCCCATCTGATTCCTTCCTTATGTCTTATCTGGCCGACTTCTTATGTCCTGCTTGATTTTTACTAGAGAATCAGCCATTTCCCATCATTCACCAGTGTCCTGGCCTTTGTTTTCTCTGTTTTACACGCAGACCTTCCTTTCTATGTTATCTTTATTTGTTTGGACGTTTGGACCTATGAACATGCATGCCAAACCTGCTTCGCTCACCTGGATCTACTAGTGTCCTGCTTTCAGGCAGCTTTTTCTGGTTTGCACTTGCCATATATTTGATTTTGTTGCATTTTGTTCTTGCAAAATTAATTTTCTTAGAGTCCTGCACCCTTCACAGTGTGGAATGATTATTCCTGTCAAATCTGGAGATCCAGCAGCCTCAGATCACTGTAACAGAATAGCTGGAAAAACCCAGAGAGAAACTGCCCTTTCTGTTTCACTCTGCAGCCTGTCTGTTCCTTTGCTCTGGTGTAATATTCCACTAGAGGACCATGGGCAAAGCTTGTTTTTGGACAGCAGTAATGCTATATTTAAGTATGCTTTTAAAAAAGAAAAAGGGCAAGAAGTTTCTTTAGTTGGTGCGTTCTATCAGAGGCAAGATAATAGAATTTCTAAACCCATTGATTTTATGGCATTAAGAATCTGCTTGATAAGTCAGTCTCTGTATACTGGTGATCACTATCTCCAGCTGTATAAGCAGAACTGTCCCCATTTCATTTTCAATAAGAAATCGAGGGAGACTTAGATGTGCTGGAAAATATGGGGAAAATAAGTAGCATAAAATCTCTGTTCTGTTGAGGTATGGCATAGCTACTTGTTATTAAATACTGGAGGAGTCAGAGAGAAACAGTGCTGGATGATGTGTGAGCAAAGGATTCCTAATGTGTGAGTGCCAGGCTCCCCCAGTTGACCGTCCTGAGCGGCACACACAGGAGCACTGCCTGTGGGGTATTCCAGCACCAGCCTTTCCAATGGGCAGCCCCAGAGGGAACAGGCAAGAGGACTTTGCATATGGCTACTCTGAGCTGTGTGTGACTACCCTGGGAGCAGCTGCTCTCTCAGGAACCGTTGCAGGGAATTGGGGTGGAGGGGAGATCCCAGTTCCCTGCAGCCCTATGTATCTGAAGCATATACAATATTAAAACACCTACTAATTCCGGAGGGAAAGAAAAAAAAAACCAAAAGGACTGTACCCTCTTCAAGGAGTGTTTGGAAAAGAAGAAGAAATGAGGAAGGTGGAGTCGCAGGCAGACCTGTGGTGTTGCCAGGTACCTTGGCCAGATAGATGCACAACATCCCTTTCCAAATGCTGCCTCCCTCCATGGGGCTGTCCAAGTCTGTTTTCTACTTGGCTGGTTGTGCTATTGAGTCCCATTTGGAAGGATTCACATGTGACCTAAGACTGTCCTCTAGATGTCTGACTCTGCCCTCTGCAAGATAAATAATGCAAAAACAAACATGCCAAACAGTAACCTTCACTTGTCTCCCTGACACTGCTGGAGGGAGGGAGGAAAGGAAGGAGCGAGCGTGAGCAAGTGAATGAGCAAACTGTGTGCGAGGCAGGCAGGAGACGGGCACGGAGAGGAAAGGTGCAGCCCGAGGAGCCGTGAGAGCAGCTGGATTGCCTCTCCGCACTGCTCTGCTGTTTCAGACTAGGGTGCCTGTCTGCTGGGGCACTATCTCTTACAAACAAAGCCAAGGAAGCATCCAGCCCTGCTCCATGGTCCGGGCGCTCAGTGAGCTTTGGCAGCCTTCTGACCACTTGTGCTCAGCAGAGACCATGGCTAGTGTTTGGGTGAGGGCACCAGGACTGCACAAATTAAAGCCTTCCCTGTGCCGCTCAAGTGTTCCGGTAGCCTCAAGCAAACTGGGTAATGTTGCACACTGCATGATTTCTTCCCTGCACCCTCCCCCTACACCACCGCCCCCTCAGGCTCCCCCTCCCCCCAATCTCTAAAAGTGGAGAAGAGGATCCCTTTTTCCTATTGAATGTACTTATGATGCAAGTATTCATTAATTGCGGATACAGTTGTACGCGGCATGTGTGCTAAAGTGCTATCAGCTTTGTGTGGAAGACAAATGCACGCAGACTTAAATAGCTGAGATTTTTATCTTTCCGCTCACGGAAAATATGCAGCAAGTTGTCCCCATCTAGAGCCTTGCCAAGGAAAAAAAGGATGCTTTTCCATTTTTTCTTTCTTTTGCTGAGATACAATGAGGTAGGGAACTGGCCTGCGTGGTTCTTTCAAAGAGAAGGGCTTCCCCAGTCCAGCTGTGGTATGTTTCTGTCAGGTTAAAAATTGTGGGATTTTCTTAATTTGTAGGTGGCAGAAAAGCAGAGGCTTTTTTTTCTTCCGCTGTTGGTCCCTTGAGACTTCACTGTGGAGGATTCCAGGACAGGGAGTTAAAAATGCAGGTTGCGGACTAAAGGAAGTATTGTTCCTGTGTTTTACTCTGAAGTATTCTGCAGCAGAAACCAGGATGGATAGAGTTCTGTGGAGCTCATGCAGACAAAGGCAGGGCTCAGCAAGTGCTATGGTGACTGTGAAAGTACCAGGTACCCAGGGAGAGCACATGTCTAGAGGATCGTGGAGTGGTTGGCACAAGCTTGCCTTTCAAATAAGGAGAGTGCAGTGATTCATTCCCAGAGCCAAGCTGGCAAAGACCTGGATCTGATGGATGCATATAGGACACGTGCTGCAAAGGGGCCACCTGGACAGACGGTAAAGGCTAGGCCCCAGCTCAGCTTCTGATCAGGGTCCAAGAGCTAAGCAGATAACTCTCTCCAAACCAACTGTGAGGCAGGAGGGGAGAGAGCATGTTTTTCAGACAGGAAAGGAGAAGGACTTCAACTTGAGAATCTTGGCATCCAGGCACCTTCGGAGTTGGGCTGTCCTGCTCCCAGTAGATTTCAAACTGGGTGAAGTCCAGGTTTCTGAGCTGATCAGATGTCCTAGTTTATGCATAAAATTGGAAACCTTTTGTTTTGAGAAGTGCAGAAGACAAAGCTGCAAGACCAAGAGGGTGAGATTGTTGGCATGCAGGAATGCTGGCTAACTTGCTACCTTGAAAGGGAGCTGGGTATGCTATTGAAGACTGATTCCCTGTGTGCTGCTGCCCCTATTCTGCCGAGCTATGTTTGCCCAGAGCTCAAACAGGGTTCGTTCCGAGCCGCCGTCTTTGCACTCCAAACCTGCCTCCCCATCTGCTCACCTGCCGTCCACCACTGCCTGCACTCTGGGATTAATATTCCTACTCCTGCATGCTAGCAGTCTGACTCCCTCAAGCTTCTGTAGCTTGCTTTCCCAAGGATGAGATCTACTCTTCTGTCCTGCTGCTCAGCACACAGCAACTCAGTCTCTGTCATACTCGCACACTCTGTTGCTCACACATGCACACACTCCAGCCTTTTGCTTGCTCGCAGCCTTAGGAGAGGCAAGTTTTGCTTCAGCAATGTGATTAGCCTGTGTGTAAGAAATTTGTTGTTCATTTTTATTCTTCAGTCGGGGTAATGCAGTTCTATGCAGAGCTTGCAAAAAATTTGTTTGCACCTTTATTAATAGTAGCAGCATTTTGTCTCTGGTGTGTGACAGGGAAGCCTAAGCCATTATTTTAAATTTTTGTTTAAAAAGAAGCAACAGTCACAAAAAATTCACAACAGAATGTCTGTGTCTTACCTACATAGATCATCATCATCGCCTAGCTATATGCAGAATAGCTCATTTTCCCCTCAGCCTTGTGCCCTGATGGGACTCAGTTCCTAAAGAAATGGGATTTATGATTCACATAGGTTTTTAATATGCCATCAGAATGCTGCTGTGTCTGAAAAGCTATGCTACTTATTTTGGATCCCAGAAGACTTTCTCACCAATATTGACTTGCAGATGAAAGCTGCCATGTGCTTTTAAAATAAAGAAAGATGCTGAGCCTTGTCAGTGCACAGTTGCAGGGCACAGTCATCCTGCTCTAGTGCAGAAATGGTGGTGGCAGGGGATTTACAAGCCTTTTACTCTGGCTAGGAATCCTCAGGGCTCCAATCACTCCTTGAGCACAGAGGAGCCATTTGTGTGCAGACCTGTGAGCCTGTTCAAAGGGCAGTGTCAGGGGCAGGTTTATGGTCAGCCTTGCTCCGAACCCAGCAAGGTACAAATGAGGAAACGAAGGCTGTTGCTTTGATTGACAGGGATTTTTCTGTCGTGTGGGACCTGCTTCCTGAGCCTTGTCCCCACGTGTTCTGGCAGATGTGGTTCTCCACATGCATCAGGCTGTGCTTACAGCATGCAGAGCACAAGCCCATGTTTCTGGTGTTTTCAGTTACAAGTAAAGTTTGGAGTAAATAGTGTTGATGCAAATATTGCAAAGAGCTCAGTCCCTTTATTAAATGATCGTGGATTTACTGTTGGCTTTGTTTTCTTGTTCTTCTCGTGTATAGTTGCAGCAAGTGCTGGGAGGGAGAGTAGAGGTGTGCTGTATCAGATGGATCTAAGCATGATCTTTGGCATCTGCAATGTTTTAATAATACTCCTTTTCTATCTTGGAAACAAAGCACAACCTAACCACCCTCTCTGACTTTACATTAGGTTCAAGAGAGATGTTTCTGATAAACTTTTCAGAGTTCAGAATGGGTTAAAAGCAGCCAAGGTAATTATGGTGGGGGACTACTTGAATTGGGAAGTAGTAAGAAAGGAGGCCATGTACATGTGTGATACCTACATGTCTGTGAGAGGGGATGCAAGTGCCCGCTCTTACCTCTGACTGTATGTATGTCATCTGCTTGGGCTAATGAGTTTCGGTGGTTTAAGAAGTCATCCAGCACTGCTTGTCTGTGTGTGTTTTCCTGCCCTTGGAGCAGTGACTTGATCCACAGGAGTAGTTAAATTGGGCTTCAGTCCTTTGTATTTGCTACGATCATGCCCACGCAGTTACACAACTTCAGGTGATGTCGAAGCACAGCCAACTGATTATCTGTGTCAAAGCTATTTATTTTAGTCTTTCATCTAGTTCTTTTTTTGTTCCCATTGTTGCTGCAAAGTGAAAGATGTATGCGTTTTTCAAGCTGGCCACAGACAGTTGCTCCAGGACCTTTCTAACAAAAGGTAGAGGCAGGATGAGATTGAAGGGGATGCCAATAGCATCCCTCCTCACAGAGGTCTGGCTGCTGGGGTTCAGAACCAGCTTTGAGACTGTGCAGGTGAGGATGGCCCCGCTTCTTTTGGTGGCCTTGGACAGAGTGCCTCAGAAAACACTGTCAGAGGCTTCTACAGGACAAGTCTCCTTTCCTGTAAGAGTTGCTTTTAAACTGAACCTTTACCGTTCAGCTGCGGCCTGACCTGCATCACACACAGAGTGCCTGTCTACTTCAGGCAGCGCTGTGCCTGGCCATGCACACTGTTAATCCAGACCTGCATCCTGCAGCTGATGTCCCAGCCTGGCTGCAGCCCAGCTCCCTCACCATGGCTTTGTCCAGTCATCGCAGGGCTATGTCTGACCCTGGGTACCCTCATCATGACTGATTCTGAGCCCCACCTGCAGGCTGATGTCCCAGCTGAGCCTAAAGCCATCCCAGCCCCTTTCCCAGGATCCTGTCCGGCCATCCCAGGGCTGTGTCAGGCCGTGGGTGCTTTCAAACACACTAGATTTTAAATACTGCTTCTTTCTTCATGGTGCCTGAACACAGAGCTATCAGGGTATAAGATGCACATTAATGCTGGAACAGAATAAAAAACCTCATAAATGTCTGATTACATAGAACAGTTTGGGTTGGCAGGGACCTTTAAAGACCATCTAGTTCAACTCCCCTGCAATAGGCAGAGACATCTGCAACAAGATCAGGCTGCTCAGAGTCCCAGCCAACCTGACCTTGAACATTTCCAGGGATGAGGCATCTACCACCTCTCTGGGCAACCTGTTCCAGTGTTTTAGCACCCTCATTGTAAAACAATTCTTCCTCCAGGGCTTCATGGAAGCTGTGACACAGGACCTGCCACAGGCTCTGCGCTGCCATTGGGCTACCTCTTTCACAGAGCATCAGACCCTTGTCTTAAGTCGGAGTTATCACAGATAAGAGTTTGATTTCATCAAAACAAAGCAAAATGTTTCGGTCAACCCTAGCCATGATTATGCAGCCAAGCACAAGGAGTATAAACAAAACCAAATATATTTTTGCTATGCATAGCTTTTCATTCCAGATTAAAGCAAACAACCAGAAAGAATATTGGTCTCCCATGAGAGAGCAATGTATTGGTGATTCTTCTGTAAGAAGATGCAGCAACTTGGAGAATAAAATGGCCGCTGGGGAGAATTTCTGAAACCGATTTAAAGGGGAAAAATGCAGAAAGCAAAGAAGCAAGAATTTCATGCTGCTTCCACCGTAATAATAACAATAACACTTTGCCCAGTGCGTATGCTTTACTGCTCACTGTGGCCAAGGGCGAAATTCCCTGCCCACCAAACAAAATCAGCAAAAGGCAAGACTGGCTTTGCAGGCAGGAAAACTTCACGGGTGCATCCATCAAATCCTGCAATGGGACCAGTGAAGCACACAAGCTGCAAGGCATCAGTAATGAGAACTGGAGAATAGAAAGCCCTCAGCAGTACAGACTCAATAATTAATCAAAGCTGAAAATCTTTCTAACGAAGGCAGCAGCCCCAGCAAAACAGAGAGAGAGAGAGTGTTTAAGGAGTTAGGGGTCTGAACAAAAAAGGAGGACATCTCAAAAAACAAGTTAGCAAGGGATGGGGCAAGAATCGCCACAGCATTTCCCTTCCTCGGGTTCTCAGGAATGCACTGAAGCCAATGTGGCAATAGATGGAATTATTTAATCTTCTTGCTTTTTCTGTGGTCTGATTTGTCTAAGTGTCTCTAGCAGTGGCTAGCTACTGTTATAAGAAAGAGGTCATCCTACAGAAGAAAAGCTCCTGCTGTGGGAGACTGCATCCTGGAGATGACTCTAGTTTTCAGGGTGACACCATAAATGAGTTTCTCAAAGTTCCTGTTCTAGTGTGTAAAGTTGTCTGGCAAAATTCCCAGATGAGTCTCAAGTCTTACTTAATTATGAATCAAAGGCTTAATGTAATACCTTGTGCTTCTACTCCTTTCAAACTGAGGACTTCAGGTTGCTTCTTACACCAGAGGGAGGAAGTGATTCATATACAGTTGGTTGTAAATGGCAGATGTGCTGCAGCAACAGCAGATGTGAAAAATGAGCCTTGTGATCCTGGCTATCATGCACATTGTGAGCCACAGGGTTTCCAAGGCCATGGAAAAGCACACTGTTAGTCACAGCAGAGTTTTGACTAAGCACTTGAAACTTTTCTGCCCTGACACTTGATGCTTCCTTTAATGTACAGGGCAGGATAGTAGGAACATGACTTCTGTGAAGAAAGCTACGAAGTCCAGTGGATATGTTGATAAGAATGCTCTGCCTTTGATGATGAGAAATACTTATCCAGATGCCCGAGTTGCCTGTAATGTGATTCATGGCTTTGTCACAAGTGTACCATGGGGACTGGAGTTCCCCTGTCTGGAAGTGAGCCCTCACAACTGAAGAAGAGCCCATTGGTTGAGAGCTTGGCAGCAGACCTGCTCAGGGAAACAGCTACCGAGGGACGCATTGCCATTATCTGCCACTGTCTTCTCCATCTGTCCCTTGGATGCATGGCCCATTTCAAAGGCTTTGATCTGATGTTCAGATTCCTTGGAGAGCTGCTAGCTTCTCTGTGAGGCTGTACCACTTCTGTGGGTAGCTGCATTATATGCTTGATCAGGTAGAGTGACACAGATGACACAGCATTCCCAGTGACTTGGATCTGTACACTGGAGTTCTCTGGTGGATGAAGAAAAGGGTACTAAATCCTTGCCCCGTCAGGGAGGGAACCTACATCCTTGTGTGACCTCCCTATGGGAATGAAAGTGTAAAGTAAAAGCACCTTGCTCTTGCTTTTATGCCTTTCACCTGAAAAAACAAGCTTATTTTTCCTCCTATAAGAAGAAAATATACTCGTTGTTTACGCTTATGGGAAGCACGCAAATAAAAGCAGAGATAGGACTGAATTAGAACTGATAGATAAAATGGATTAGGTAGATAGATGGAAACCAAATTAGCTGTGAAGCCAGTGTCAAATAGAATAGAAAATCATTTCCACCCAATAGCCAGCTGAAAGATTTAGCAAGACAAGAAGGAAATAATCAAGATTGCCTAATTGCCAAGTAACCTCTCCGTCTTTCTTTTTCTCTCTTTCTTTCCTGATACAATCTCTCTCGGATTTCTCTATTAAAATGGAGGAAAACATCTTTTGATCTGGTCTGCAATGTGAACCTTAGATAGGCTCAAAGAAACCCCTTCTGCAAGAAAGGGTGTTTGTGTAAAGCTCTCTCTAATGCACCATACAGCTGCGTCATGAGGTTTTTGGCTAAAGGAAATAGAATACAACATTCTAGCAACTGCTATGTGTGCTCTTCCCTTCTGGCTTGCCTCTGTTATCTGGCACGTCATGTACAAAGTTTGACATATGAATGGTTGGTGAAGAGCTAAGTAAACAGTGGGGATACATGGGGTTCTTCTTCTCTCCATGAATCTCTGATAATCTCTTCCTAGGGGTGTAAAGGAAGAGCTTTGAAGAGCAGCTTTGTAATTAGTGAAGGCCCCTGGCCACACTGAAAAATAGTGTTCAATAGCAGTGCTCTTGCAGAAAACAAAATTTATTACAGGAATTGCAGTGATGGAAATCTTTTCCTACAGGCCTGGCAAAATGGGTCTAACTTGTCCTTTCTTTCTATTATTTCTAAAGGACTTACAGATATGTAAAACCTATAATATAACGTGTTGGTAGAAGCATCAGTTAAAGAACTATGTGCGTCAGGAGACTGATAATAGACTGCTAAGATTTTCCTGCAGATGGCTTGTTCAAACCTGGAGTGGGAAAAAGTTGCCAGAGGTGACTCTCAGAAGTGAGCTTCATTTTACTTTCAGACTATATTGACAGTTACTGACAAGGTCCCTCAGAAGAAGGCTCTCTAGATTCCTACAACCTGAAAATGTACTGGGTGAAGCTGATGGATATCAGGCACCTAAGTAGGACCTGGGTGCCCATACATTTTCCATGATCTAAGCACTTCTCTTCCTCCCAACCTGTGAGCTGGGAAGACAGTGCCTGGCTATTCAACAGTTTGAAGAGTGCAACCAGAAGAAGCCAGCCTTGTTTGCCACGTGCTGAGGACAGCAGTGGGGAGTGGGTAGCAGCTGCTGTGGGCAGGTGTGCTGCTGTTTCCGACTGCGATGGGATGAACAACAGCCTGCTCTTCCTAGAGGAGTCAACTTTGGCTTGTGGTTCTCATTGGAGGAGGGGGTGAGTTTGGAGATCTTGCTGGGATTGTCTGTAAGCATGAAATGTTGTTTTTGACTGACTGGCTGTTTTCTGTGAAGTAGGAAACAGGGCAAAATGTTATTTAGACTGGTTATTTCTGTTAAATTCTGTTAGGCTGCTATGCTTGCTGTTTTCATTTCTTCTCCTAGATTAAAAGGGATAGAAGACTCCCTTGAGAATATCTTGGTTGTATTCAGGGCTGAGATTAGCTTTTGTATTTAAGTCTTCCTCCATTATTGAAAAGCGAAAAATTTCCTGCGTTGACAAAAGGCGTGATGTTACTAAATGAGGCAAGTAGAAACTTAAAATGGAGTTCTCTGTGGTTTAGACCTGAGTGCCTCTGAAAGGCAAGGAGGTAAAGAAAAAGCACTTGACCTTTTCAACATGGTTGGAGCAAAGATTCTGCTTTAAAAGCTTTCCAGACAGCACTTCTTTAAGTCCTGTCAAAACCTGAGTCTTCAGCCATGTAAGGCAGAGTGATATCTAGGCAGGTGTTTTGCTGTGGTAGTCAAGTTCACAGAGTCTTAGAGGCCTTCACCACTTTCATAAGCCAGTTTAGAGAACTGTGTTAGGATGTTTCAGTTCTGTAAAAAACTATAAACTCATTTGTTCCCCACAGCCATTATGTCAAACAAAGGTAAATGAAACCTTTAATAATTTCAGTGTTGTCCATTGCACTCACGTGACAAGGGTGTGGCACGGGGCAGGTGGTGATAAAGTTTTGCTAATAGAGAGAACACTGGAGTCTTGACTTGGTCCCTTTGAAATGCTACCCCTCAGCACTTTGCCAGATTTGCCAGTGGTTTCCTCTCACCACAATTGTTTCTCAGTGCCAGATTTGAAGGGACTGGTGGCATCACAGTTTTGGTCAAGTTGTGCATTGGGGCTGTGTGCCACTCCCCCACAGTGAGAGCAGGGAGGTGGGATGGCTGGAATTTGGCCATGCTTAACTTGCCCCATTGCACTCCAGGCCAGAGCCAGGAGAGAGAAGGGCTGTTGTTACTCACAGGGTGTCTGTGTCTGCTGAGCAGACCAGATGAGGGAGGGAGCTGTACATCTTAAAGGCAGTCTGTGAACTAGCACCATGTTTCTGACAGGAGCCAGAAAGGCCTATTCTTAAAATAAGTACCTGTTCTGAGAACCTGATTTAATTTTTGCTCCTCAGGGAGATTGCTTTGAAGGAGAGAAAAGTGCTTTTACAGCAGAGTTGCAAGCAAATCCTTTCCCTTCAGTGCCATTTTCTACTTGTTGAGAAAGGGAGAGCAGTTCTGGGGAAAGGAACATTGAAATCATCTTCTAAATCACTTTGGTTATGGATCTCTTTGGTATTGTGTGAAAACCTGGTGTAAATACACCATTAAGAGCAGACCTGGTTGCACAGGCCGTACGTAGCCAATGTATTCAGATCAAATGGGTACAGTGAAAGCTTTAAATAAGTAGCAGATAAAGGGGGAAAATGCCTATTAAATAAATAAGCACACGCAGAAAGACACGTACAAAGCAAGCAAGAGGAAAAAATCTTATGTGACCCTCATGGGAAATAATAACATTACTGCAGGAGACTAGGCAAAGGAATGAAGCTAATAAATGAGAAATATCTAGTATATCAATTCTATGCCCCAGCAGTGAATTGTGCTGTTTTATACCGCAGCTAAGGCTCTGGATTTTATTTATTTATTAACATAAAGAATCAAAATAAACATTGAAGATTCAGAAGGGAGGTGTGAACTGAATCTGTTTCTCCCTAACTGTACTAACAGAAATGCAAGGAGAATGGCAAATTCCGTGGTTATTAGGACCATCGGATCTGTGGAAGACTTTTCCATGTCATATTTTCTGCCACACAGTTTGACAGCAATATGAGAAAACCCACCTCAGTTTTCCAGGGTGTAGGTCTGAATGGCGTAGTATCAAGAACTAGAAGTTTAGCAGTTTCAAGGGCACCTTTGTAGGTCAGAATAACTTGTTTGTATGAGATTTTTTGCTGAAACTCCATTTTGGGCTGATGTGTTGCTTTAACTTGGTCAGGAAACAGTTTTAAGTGGCAATATAATGTATCTGGCATCTGATAAAAACACAGAATGA
This sequence comes from Ifrita kowaldi, assembly GCA_013398055.1. Lineage (NCBI taxonomy): Eukaryota > Metazoa > Chordata > Aves > Passeriformes > Cinclosomatidae > Ifrita > Ifrita kowaldi. Next base: position 177,213 of record VZRS01000253.1, on the reverse strand, counting down.
ATGCAGTTTGCACAACGCAGAGTCAAAGAAGGCAGCCAGAAAAGAATCAAGAGGATAAAAAATAAAGCAGGGTACCTTAGTGGGTTTGTTGTTGTTTTGAAACTTATAGCTTTATCAGGATTTGTTCTTGTTTTCCTGCTACAGAGCTCATGTCACCCACCATTCATGCACATAGAAACACAAGTATATAAATTACATCCACCTAAATGATCACTGACTGAAATGGCAGCATTTGCCCATCTTAGTGTTTTACAGCTTAGCTTAAATGAAATCCCCAAATTAAGAATGACTATTTAGTTTTAACTCTCCTTTCTTGAGCACATGCATTATAATAAAGCCTTAAAGACAGTGTAATAACATATCAATTCTCAAATAACACGATGTTAAGACATTCATATTTTTCTATGAGCTTTGACAAATGTGTGGGATCTTGCAGCTGTTCAGTATTCTGGCTATTTCAGACAAATGAGCTTAATGAAGGTTGCTTTTGAGAAAAGTATCTGAACAATGCATCACAGATGAAGAGATACTATAATGGCCATTACAGTCAAAAGTGTGTATATACTAATGCGTATGGGAGTTTGCACATAAAGGCAAAATGAGCTCATTACAGACACAGGTAAAGTCTTGCTCCTGTTGCTGTCCATACTGCTGTTGGCCTTTGCTTCCAAAAATCTGGCCCTGTAACTTGGCATTGTTCTTCATATACGTGTTCCACTGTAATTTTGCTATCGACATTTCATACAAAAGGCATTGGGCTTCCCTGGCTTAGCACAGCATTTTAAGGCGGAAGACCGCTGTTCCAGAGGCTGAAAAACTGTCTGAAAATGACTGGCCAGCTTCAAAGGTGTTTCTGTTTTGCTTCTCTTTTGTTTCTGATGTCTCTGGCACTTGTTTGGTCTCAAATTTCATGTATTTCTCTAACTGACAGAGCCGCTGATTTTACCCATATTAAACCAGTCCCTGGTCTTATAGTGTCCTTCGTATTAGTAATGATTATTTGGAAAACCTGTGGGGTTTCAGGACTTCCTTCTGTTCCTAGTGATGTCATGTCCTCTACAGGCAAAAATACTGTGCATTTATACATGTAATTCTTGGGCTGTATCTGTCTAGCCTGAAATCACATGTCTTATAAAGGGGACTTAAAAAGGTCTGTTTTCTGGCAGATTCTGGAGTCTGTTCCTTTTATCAAGAAAATTGTCTTCTGCTTTTTGATGATCTGCATTTTGATTTTGCTGTGATGGATCTTCCAGTGCTAAAGATTTTACTATTCTTAAAGAAGTTCAGTAGGACTGGAATGAGTTGGGGTCAGCCAGAACCGAGCCTAACGCTCCTTGCATAATCCTTTAGGATTTGATGTTACGTCAGCTCATCTGCTGTATTACCTTTCCCTTCTTGGAAACAGCAGTCTTTGAGTTAAATCAACATACACATTCAGAAAATTGTCATCAAGATAATCAGTTTTTCATGCAATGAGCACAAATTATTTCAGGCTACTTCAAATTTGTCATAGGCTTAGTGGCTGCAATTCATATTACAGAAGAGCCATGCCTCTCTTTCACTCCCTCTCCTTCTACCTCCTCAATGTTAGGAGGATCAGAGACAGGGGACAGAAGCAAGGACAAGTTTTGGATAAAGTTGTATTGATTTGTTGAAAGTAGGAATAAGGGAAAGGTAAGAGATTTTGGAAACCTGTGAATGTGGATGACTGGGGCAATATGTATTGAGTAGTAGGGTTCAAACTGTGATCCAGGAGACACAAAGACACAGAATATTGCTAACAATTTTAAAAGAAATAGTTGATGCTGGTTTGCTTTGGTTTGGACACATCACTATATTCTATGTGTGTAGAAACTAACTACAGTTTATCGATACTGTTTGATAACAAATTACATGTAAGCCTCAAATTAGTTTGTGTTTCAGCACAAAAAGTTTGGCAACATGCCACAAACCATACAGGTTTAATACAGCTCTCTGCATCTGTTACTCTAGCAAATAGCTGGTGAAATTCTCCAGTAATAAATTTCTATTCAGAAGTGTTTATAATTTCAAGGGAAAAATAAGGAAATGTAATAAATCTTTTGTTTAAAATATAAGGCACAGTGCAGGCAAAATTTTGCAATACATACCTTAAAGAGATCTTAAAATCTGTCAATTATTACAGGCAAGATTACCCGAGGAAAAAAATAAGCACGCTGTCAAATATGATAAAGAAGCACATGGAAGTTTTAGGAAAATAAATTTCAGATAAATTTGAGAAATCATTTATGGATCTCCATTTCAGATCTCTGTACAGAGGCTGTGAGAAACATTACAATCATGTTGCAGATGGGGTGAATAGAATTGCTTACAATTACAAACTAGATCAGTGGCGGAGCCAAGAGAAGGAGCCAGATTTTCTCTTTCTTCTTCACTTTGAATCCTATGTCCAATTTAGTGAAGATTGTGGTTCTAAAGTTATATTAAATTAGTTGTCTATTCCCTCTCTCCCCTGACCTGTATAAACATAATAGTCCAGACCCTCAGCTGCTAAAATCACTGCAGCTCCATCTGGCCCATTAATGCATGTATACATGCCAGTGGACAAGATTGCAAGTTGTTACCTACTCCCTGCCTAACAAACCTGGCAAAAAAACAAGAGTAATAAACACATAAAACTGTCATTAAAAAAATTGCCAACTTAGGTCTCAGAGATTTCTCCCTCTGCACCATAATGGCGCAGATAATACACAGTCAAAAATCCCCCACTTAATACTCTTATCAATAAAGGAATATTCTTCCAGTGAGTGTTGGGTAGAATTCTGCAAGCCTGGAATAAAATAGCCTATGTACAAATAATAAGATTCTTCTCTATTTTCTGGGGAGGAGAGGGAGAAAAGAAACTAGCTGGGCTTTATGTAGGTAACAGGTTCCTAATCTCAGGTCTCTATAACTTTAATAGTGGAATTAGTGACAGGCTCAGCATAGCACATCAACATGATCTCTCACATGAAACCAACAGAATGGCACAGCAAAGGGCTGGTCAGCAGGGATACTCGATGATTTCTTTTTTTTTTTTAATTGGGTGTGGGAAAGCAGAGATCGACTTTCTCTAGCCGTAGTGCTTGGGATTTGGCAATATTCAGAAGTGTTTTGCCATGTGGGAAATTAAAATTTGCAAGTACAAAATTGCTTATTTAAAAACAAAGAAGAGCAACAAAACCCATATTAGTTCAATTAACGGGTCAGTGCAGGAAGCCAAAATAGATATTTATTTGCTAAGAAGCAAGGGACTGGAAAAAGATACATCTATGTAGAGGGTATTTCTAATTAACCAATGCGGGCAAAGGCACTTGTTCCACTTAATCGTGAAGCAACAAAATAGAAAATAGTCCTTCTTATCTCAAGAAAATGCTTTGGCTAACAAGCTGGTATGGAGAGAGAAGCTCATGGCATTTCAAGAGTATGTTCTACTCTCTTTTTTCCCACACCTCCCCTTCATGCTCTTTGTAATAAAATCTGCCTCAGCCTATAAGTAGGTATTTATTTTTAGGGGTTTTTTTAGGACTGGCTTAGCTGTTTGTGGTGAGCAGATGGGGATTTGATGTTGCATTCTGTTTCAATTGTATTTCAGTGAAATTAATTGCAATAATGATCCACTTTATTGATATAACTCCTGTTTCCAGAAGTATCCTACTGTAAGAGCATTAGCATCTAAGGAATTTTTCAGTCATGTATCTAACTACAGGATTAACGCTAAAGATGGTCCTTGAACAAATTCTTGCATTCAGGCAGCGTGATACTTAAGAACTCAAGCAGAACTTCAGATCCTACTCTTGGGTCTTTAATTGCTGCCAAACCAGCAGAACTATCAGGTGTCTATTTTGGGTTCAGGCCTCCCATGCTGCCCCTAAAGGTTCTTGCGTTTAGGGCCATTTTCTAGGACTCTCCCATCTGATGTAGTCCCCACGCCCTCCTCCAAGCTGCACACGCTTCCTTGTCTTCCTACACATCAAGAGAATGGAAATCTATTTCAGTTCCCGTTAGACAGGTAATTAGTTTGATAGCAGATATCAGAAAGGCACTGAGACTAATGTGGCTGCCTCCCAAGCAGCAAGAGGCATGAAGTTCCAGCAAGACCTGTGTTTTATATCCTGCCTTAAAACCAAACAAAGAGAGCTGCTTTTTAATTCACCACTTTTATCTCTCTGGGCTTAGTGAATTCTAAAAATTCGTAAAAAGTGAGAGACAGCTCGACAGCTACTGCAGACTAAAGGCAAGCACAGTGCAGGTTCCATGCATACAGGGCTCTGCTAAACACACCTCAACCCCCACCCTGCGGCACATCCTGCTCCAACAATTCTTCCTCCCCCACTTCCCCTCACCAGTTCTTCCTTGGCTTTTCTGTTGTGATCTCAACTTTCCTTTCAATACTTTTGTGCCCCTTGATTAGTGACTGAAATTTATGCTGAGCTGCACAGCAGGTTTTGTGAAGGGTCTAGGGTGAAAACTTCTGAATTCATTGTCACTCTCGATAGAAACTGGACAAGGAACTTCAGTTTCCAGATGAGATAATGATCTGCCAGCTGATCCCTGATGGTCCCTTCTAGTTTAGTGTCTTCCTTGGGAGGTGCCCTGAACATTAAAGGATGAAGTCACTTTGACAGCACTCTGTTGTGAATTGGAAATCACAGGTGTGGGCCTCTCTGAGCCTGTTTTCTTTACACTGAATGAGAGTGTGTTACCCAAATGAGAGAGTTCTTTTTTCAGCAGACGTTTTTCCATGCTCTGCTTTCCTTTTTAAAAACACAATGAAATTCTAAAGGCTGGAAAAGGTCAAATGTTTTACTGAGCTTTATTCAAGAAGGAGGAAGAGATCTATCATGAGAGACAGTACTGAGACCCCAGAAATGTCAAATAAGCAGATTATCTGGTTACCAGAATTGGAGCAGCTGGTCCCAGGTGACAACAGCCCCACAACTTCTTAGCACTGTTTCATCACTTAGCTTTAGGACTCCTTCAACTCTTAAAGTCAGACATTAAAAAAAACCAAACCAAACTGTGCTTTTTCGGATCAAAGAGAATTTCAGGCAGAAAATTAAATCCTGTCCCTGTTTACATCAGAAAGACGTAGCCATTGACTTCAAGGGGGCCAGGATTTCACCTGAGAGGAGCTACGACTTGTTTGTCTCATTCCATAATGTGAGGTGACATATTTTGAAAGGCAGGAGAGAAAAGATCATTGCTCGTTAAGGTGCAGGCACAGACTATTGAGGAGATCTACATCTGGTCTGCAGGATAGATGTGACAGCCACAGATTTTAAACCATGTGGTATAGACTTGTTTATAGAGGTTAGTCTCTAATTGTAATGGGAATTATGTCCACGTACAAGGGCTGCGGTATGGATCCTCAATAGAAGAAACTAGAAGGATTTAATAAATATCTACCTCTAACAGAATTTTCCATGCCATGAATCTCCAAGCGCTTTGCACAGGAGGTAAGCATCATTATCCCCATTAATGGGATTTTCAGATTTTTCCTGCAGACATTTCTGGTTGGGTAAAGCCAGGTTGACTGTGAGAGAAAGTGACGCTGTTAATGATTCTCTCATGCTTCATGGAGACCTAACTGCCTGATGCCGTAGGCCAAAGTTACAGTGTGGATGGGTCTGGGACTTGCCTTGCCTTGCCATATGTGCAGTAAAAACCAAGGCAGGACACAGCACTGTGATACTTTCCTGCAGTTCCAGTAGGTTTCTCACAGGGGTCAAGAGTTTCTACATGCCCCTCCTTTGTCTATGAGTTTGTGATGACAGTTTGGAGTCATTGAAATAATGATTTAGAACAGCAGATTTAATCCTTTTCTATCTTGCCTTGGACCTGTCTTGTTCCTTCACGGTGCTGGGGTGGGTTTATGCAGCACAGTGCAGGAGATCCCAGTAGCTGAGAGCCGCAGCCCACTGCTGTGTCTATGCTGTGCTGAGTTTCAGATCTGTGTGGTTGTGGACCTCTGGGTGGGTGCGTTGCTGCATTGTGGTGAGCATGCTTTGGATGTAGAGGAATTTTGGGATTTTTTTCAGGAGTGTTTCAGCTGAGTTAGCCCAAAATATTCTTCCAATTTACTGCCTGGACAGCCACTTAAAAGAAAGTCTTTTCGTCCTCCTGGCAAAGATTTCTTCATTCATTTTCCATGCTCAGTCTGTTGATGTTTTGTAAATAAGATTGGTTGGCTCTAAGTAGTTGAAATTTTGCTTATTCCTCTGACTTCTCTAAAATTCACAAGGTGAATGTATAAGCCTAGTCCATTTCTCTTGCTATAAATGCAAGAGATGTGGATATGATGCTGCATTTTTTTGTATACCAGGCTTTCCTAGACTGAGTTGACCATTCTTAAACATTTCAAAGGCCACTGCTGGGTCAAAAGTCCTTGTTAAATGCTTTTTTTCATTATCAACCTTTCATTCTTTCAACAGTGGGGAGAAAAAACCATTGATATGCTATGTCTGTAAAATTCCAGTTAAGCTTGGACCTACAGAACTGGTTGTTTTGTCCCTTTGGCTGCTGCAACTGTACTAGTCAAGGTCCAGAACAGCTGTTCTGTGATTTTTAGCTCAAATCTGGTTGTTCATCTTATGTATTTGTACAGTGTAGCTATTAAGGAATGTTAATAGGGTATATAGAAATTATTTCAAAACAGGTTGTCTCCTGCTCTCAGACCCTCTGATACTGGGCAACTCATTTCACTCTTCCACATCAGGTTACCATTTTGGAGATTTCTTAGTATTACTAAAATGGGTTGTCCTCTTAAATATCTAAATACACTGATGTTCTAATGCACACAAATTTCTCGTGAATGTGAATCAGTTGTTCATGTTCTTTGCTTGAGATGTAAAGCAGCCTCCTTCCAAAACCAGTGTTATGCCTGCAATTAGTAAAAAGGCAGGGGACGTAGGCAGGAGATGTGGGCAGGGAAGACGAAATCTTTGTGCATGGTTGGCATCAAATGGCAGCCCACTGGGAATAGTGCAGAACCTGCCTCAGAAGGACTTCATATTCCTCTGGAGCCTTCTGCCTCATATGCCCTCAGGAAGTACAATTAGCCGTCAATATTTGCTTTGTACTTTTAAGAGAATGTCTTTGGAGTTCGGTGATTTAGTTTCCCCTGGCTGAGAGCCATGAACGCAGCAAAGAACTGTCATTGCTCATCACCTTCTAGCTGGTGTCCCTGAAGATCCACCACTGGCCCTGATGACTGTCTAGTTTGCTGTCATGTGAAAATCACTGCTTTCACCAGCCCTGGCTTGCCTGTGGCATACCCGGAGAGCCACCTCTGAACCTCCCCAGTGCAACAAAACTCTTCATGGGAGAACCTTGGTAGCTCCAGGCTCCAAGAACTCTGCTCCCTGCAAACTGCTGGTGGGTTTTTGCTTTTCTGAACAGGAAGGATAAAGGAAAAATATACTGAAGAAACCCCTAAGAAGAATAAGAACAATGACAAAGCAGATAAGAAATCCCAGCCAAAACCACCTTCCACTTAGCGGGAGAGAAGAGGGGAAGCCTAAAGCTGCAGCACAAATACTGATTATGTCTGTCAAGGATTTGCTGCTGTTGCTAAGTTACTGGTCTCTTTGGAAAACCCTTGAAGTATGGGGTACATTAGGAGCTCATTAGGGTCCCGGGGACTTATGCTAAATGTACAATATGTCTCCATGCTAAACACACTTCAGAAATAACAACAGAAACTTCCTGCCCAAAGTTTAGGTGCTTTTATCTCTCTGCTCCTCATTGCTCCTGCTTGGCTCCATTTGTTCCTTTATGACAGCTGAGCTGTTTGACCGGCTGGAGAGGTTACTTGGTATAGATGGAGATGAGCTCTGCTGCACTTTGTAAAGTTTCTGGCTTTTTGTGAAACTTACCCTTCAGGGGAACACAGGGAAGGACAAATGTGGATGCATCTCTAATCTGGTCAGAGTGTGGGTTTAATGATGCTCCAGGGACTTTGTGTCAAGTCTGTGGCATGAAGAAGCCTGAAACTTAGAGATCCAGGGGTGCAAGCTCCTCTGCAGCGTGTCAGGGAGGGCACTAAGGCCCATTTAACATTGAGTGTCAGAGGCACAGAGCAGAATCCACAGCCCAGAGCTGGCTGCCTAGGTGTGACGGAGGAACCCCAGCATGCCAACAGATGGTGGGAGGATGGATGAGTTGTCCTCAGGGGGAATCCAGGCAGCATGCCTGCATCCAGAGATATCACACATGATTCTCTGCAGGGAGTTAGTAACGTGTCTGGGCTTAACAGAAAATATGTATCTCTGCTGTTTTACATAATATTTAATGAATGATATATTAGTAGCCCCAACAGGATTTTAGTTTTATTTAATGTAATTTATAAATTAAACAGTCCAGACTGGGTGGAGAAAATTAACCAGCAGGCTCACTAGGAACTAACTGTGGGTCTTAGGAACAGACAGCAACTCTATTTACATGGATCAAGTGATGTTTAGCTAACTAGGCAGGAGTTAAGTGGAGGAATACTCTTTCACGTTGCAATGTTAGCCATTTCCATAAGTCATTGACCTGGCACCTATGTTTGAATTGGCAGCAAACCTCAGCGTGTTGGTTTTGGGAAAAGTTTGGGGGGAGATTGGGAGTGAAAGAGCTTTGTTTGCCTAGAACAGATGCACAAAGGATCAGGCACATTAAATGAATATTAAGTTTATCCTGTAGTAGAAGGACAGTGCGTAGAGTAAAACAAAGTGAGCAGTCTCTGTGGAGGCAGTGAGTCAGAATCGACATGCAGCCAGTCCTCAAGGAATAGCACCTCACAATATCTTTAATGAGCATGGGGACAGGGATTGATTTCCACCCCTGAAAAGGAGCAAACTGATGGCTTTTTGCAAGTTTGAATTTTTGAATTTCCTCTGCAAAACTCAAATGTCTGTGAATGAATGTTCTGCCCTGCCCTAATCCTGCATAAGCCTGAAGTCGCAGACAGTTTTTATTGTGTGTTGTATGGGGGAAGTTAAGAAGCCCAAAATGTCATTCATCCACAAGAGTGCGTGGAGGGATCTGCCTTGGTTAACAAGGATAAGAGGGTCTTAAAACTCACTCCTGTCCTACGGCTTGGCAAGTGTTTTCCCCTGTTGTAGTGTTACACTTTCCTGAGGTAAAATGTCTTTTCTTTAAGGGCCCTTTCTCTGCAGGGCCTTTGAAGTGGCAGAGGCAGTCTCCACTCATGTAATGATTAAAGCAAACACTCAGGAAAGGAGTCTTTGTGTCCTATCCTGCTAAGCAGAAGAGAGACAGGGGTCAGGCCACATGGCACAGACCAACCTCCATCCACACTACTTAGGTGTCAGGTTAGCCCCCTCTGTGGGAAGTTGAGTTTTGAAAGTGCTAGTTGAATGGTGAAAAACTTGGGGAGAAGGAGTTAACTGTTAAATACTGTGGGTAGGAAGGGTCCAGAGCTTGATTTCAGTCTTTGCTCTGGTTTTCTTTAGTGATAGGAGGCATCGTTTTGGTCCAGTTTCCTCCCTACATCAAAGGTCTCAAGTGAACATCTCTGGGAACATTTCCTGCTCCTGGACCAGGGAAGGAGGACAGCATCTAACCTTCCTGTTTTCACTTTGTATGGCTATTTGAAGATACAGAAACCCAGAGTAACTATGACCATTCTTGTTAAGTGGAGCAGACACAAACAAAACTTACACCACCTTCATGCTGAGCTTGCTGAATTCCCTGAAGAAGCCAAAAGTACTTTATCCCTATCTGCAGAGCAAAAAGGGTGGTATTTCTTCCTGAAAACCCACTCCTTTTCTTGTTATAGTTGCAAAGAAAACTTCCCAAGCATGAACTAAGCCAAATCAACGTAATATCTGCCCAAACCAGTTTCACTGAGGAAGAATTGATACACCTCCAGTCAGTTGTGAGTGATCTTAACCCTGAAACCTAATTACTTGATTTTGATGTCAATATTCTTTACTGCTTCCCTGCTCTTCAGTCCAGCAAAAAGGATGAAGGGTCAAGATTTGTCCATAACTGCTGGCTATTGTAGCTTGCAGCAAGCAAATGGATATTGCGGAGGCTTTCTGACATGGGTTAGTTTGAATCTCTGTCCTTCAATTTTCAAGCTGTGTTTGACAGCACCTCATTGTTAAGTGGGCCAGAATATTTAACCATATTCTGCTGAAAGTCTGCCTTTCCCATGGATCCTCAGTGATGCAGGCCTACAGTCTCCATAAGAAAATCTATTGCATGTCAAAGAGACAAGAGCTGCAGAAAATAACTGGAATATAATGCTTCTATAAATAACACATGGAATTGAGTAGTAGTTGCAGTATTAATTATATGAATAACGAGGTTATAATATTCAACTGGCATCCTTAAAAGTGCCCCTAAATCTGCTGCAGCACTTCCCACGTGCTGCAGTGAAGGTTGCTTTTAAATTGGAACCCTTCACGGAGTTTCAGTCTCATTTGCTACAGAGAACACAAGGCTCTGGCTCCTCTGCTTTGCCTATGGGTTTGGGGAGACTAATTAGGTGGTGTTTGAAAAGCCCTTAGAAGATAAGTATTCGCCTTGATAGGGGGTGATAAAAGGGCCTGAAATACCTATGGAGGAGGACAGAGCCTCTGCCTACTGAGAAGGCGTGATTTCATCAGCATCATCACAAGGCGTCTGTTCAGCTACAGCCCCTTAAAAAGCTGCAACCCCAATTGTGGCATGCCTGAAAAGCCAGGATGGCTTTCTTTTCATGTTTATGTATGATCCCGTCATGGGCAGCGACAGCAGCAGCCTTGAACGCTTTGGTTTTAGTGGGGGCTGTAAGAGCGGCTCACTTTGTCGAGCATCGAATTCTCCGGGAATTAAAGCCGGCAGCCACCTGGGCGAGCAGCAGCCCCGCGCTGGTGAAGGGCTGCTGCCACCTAGCAGCTGTGCCGGGCTCCTGCCTCCCCGGGACAGCCTCTCGCCTCCAGTGCCAGCTCTCCTACCTTGAAGCAAGTTTGTTGACTATTAATTAGTTTCACAGGTGAAGGGCTTTTCTTTTTCCGTTTACATCATCATCACAGCATGTCGGGCTAAACACTTTGAGTGGTCCTTGCTGAAAGCAGCAGTGCGGAGCTAGGAAGCTGTGTGTGCATCTGTGAATCCTGGCAGCTGCGTGTGTTTCTGTGGACATGTGCTTGTGTGTGAGTTTATGTGCACCCGACCTTTTCAGGAATGAGAGGGACCTTTCAGGGGCTGGTCCCCATAAGTCATGAGACAACTGCCAAGTCTGATAGGCCAGAGTTCAGAAGAGAGAGAGAGAGATGACTTCTGGATTTGCAGAGGTAACACAGGATCACAGGAAATTCTGAGGGGAAATAGCTGTGCTACTAGTTCGACCTTTATAAGAGTAAATGCAGTCTCTGAAGATCAGGCTATCTGATGCAGAGTGGACACTTGACCTTCGAGCCAGGGACTGAGAGATGTTGGTGGTGCAGGTGGAAAACATTTAAGTGTGTTTTTCAGAAAACTGAATGATCTCTACAAGGGTCCAGTCCCTGTTGTACTGGACATGTCCCAAAAATACGGTCTCTGCTGTAAAATGCTAAGGCCAGTGTTAGTGGAGACAAGAGTTAAAGGGCTCTAAACTCTTCACAAAAGAATTTGAAGTAACTGGGAGTAGAATTAGAAAGTGAAATTCAGGAGTTACCAGTTCATCTGAAAGGCAGACTCTATCCCATTAAAATTTGCATGCATGCTGACATATATCTAGGATGTTATGAGCAGGACATCACCCAAAATTGTCTTTGTTCCTCATCTGATGGTCTTAAATGACATTTTAATTCTGAAATGGTTTGTTCTGTGAAAGGAGAGAGAGTCTGAGGAGATCCATGTCTTGTCTGCCTCTCACAGTCCTGCTAGATGTGAAGCACTCACCCCATGCTGCCCAAATTCCAAGTGGTGGAACAGCAATGCCACCCACTTGTAAGCAGGTGCCTGTACCAATGCACTTTCTCAGCATCACTGGCACACTGTTCACACCTATACATCATACACATCATACATTTTCACCTCTGTCATCGCTGACATTTTGCTTTGCTTTTTTGACTGTGACTCTGAGCAGGAAGCAGAGCGAATAAACAGTGTTTTACATCCTTCCCACTGGACCTTCCCCTTCTGCTCATGTTTGCCCGCCGGTCCGTCTGTACCCTGTGGATGTAAGCCTTTGCTGCTGCACTGTGTGACCTTGTGGGTGACCATGCAGTCAGCCACCTGCACCCTCTGTGTCTGTAGCAACTCCTGCTTCCTTCACTGCATACCCCACCCCCAGCAACCTTGCCCTCTGCGTCTCGCTCTTGTGCCACATGTTCATAGTCCTGGTCTTTTCTTCACCTCCTGACACCTACCCTACAGCCCCTGCATACCTTCTGCTCTTGCCTCACCACACCTACCACTTCTCACCTTTTTCTCCCCTGTCTGAGGCAGCAGGACAGAGAGACACTCTTTCCCTAACCTGCTATGCAGCAGGGTAGCAGGGGAGGAGTGCTGCAGCTACCCAAAGTGAGACATGGAAAGGGAAAATCTCAGCAACAGCAGAAAAAGGAAACGCTATTCTGTCCTTTTGCTCCATCCTGATTGCTCTCCTCATTTTGTTGCGTCCCATGGGACGGGTGGGCAAACTTTGCAGCTGCAAAGGTACAGGTACAACAAGGAGATTACCTCTTTCACATTGAGAGCTTGTGCAAGAGGGATTTTGGTTGCACTTCCACTGATGCTGACCAGCTGAATGACAACCATGAAGTCTGTAGGTGGTGATCAGAAAGCTGTAATAGAAAAATCTCTTAGTCCATAAGGCTCTTCGATTTGGGGTCTAACTGCTAGTCTGTACTTTTGTATGCCCACAAATTGCTCAAGCAATAACATGTTTACACTTGAATTTCAATTGCTTGGAGTGCATATCAGTTTGGGGAGTGGACTTCTCCCAGGAAATGAGGGCAGAATGGTGTGAGAAATTGCTTGTCTGTATCAAACTAATGGCCCATCCAGTCCAGTATTCTGTCCTAACCATTGCCAGTGCTGGAAGCTTTAGATAGGCTTGTAACAACCCCCCGGCGTGGCCCATTTTACAATGCTAAATAATAGGGAGACATTGCCTTCTGACCCCAACTTGCGATCATTTTATACCCTGAAGTGGGAAGGCTAATAACCCATATGGTTTTTATTTTAGCAAGCCTAGCTGCAGATGCTATTCTTGTAAGGTCTAATCCTTTTCTGAATCTTGCTAATCTGTTTTCCTCTATAATATCCTCTGGCAACAAGTTTCACAGGTTAATTATACGTTGATTGCACAGTCTTTCCAATCATAGACACAGTTCTGTTGTACCTCATCTTATCCATGCATTTTTAAGTCTCTTTCGGCAAGCAGAAGTGCCTGCAAATTTACTTCTGCAGGAAAATAATGAAACAAACTTACTTTATACTGAATTCTACGTGCATAGGCCTTGAGTTACCGATATTATCTCAGTTTCCTTTGAATTCAGAGCATGTTTCTCTGCAAGTAATCTATCCAGTATAGCTATAAAGAACCTTTCCCTGGGGTTCTGCCCTATAGCTCACGCCTCTAAAATTCCTGCTCCCAAGATGTCAATAGCATACCCACTCCCAAGTCCGTGGTATGTCATCTAGACAGGCTACAGCCAAATCATGACATTATGTGCTTGTATCCCTTATGTCTTGCTTCCTGATTTTCACAACTCACCTGGAAGAGGCCTAGACAGAGAGATGGGCAATCACCAACCATATGAAGTTCAACAAGGGCAAGTGCCAGAGTCTGTGCCTGGGATGGGGCAACCCTGGTTTTGTGCATAGACTGGGGAACGAGAGGCTGGAGAGAAGCTCTGCAGAAAGGGACTTGGGGATCCTGGCTGATGGAGAGTTGAATTTGAATGAGCAGTGCCCTGGTAGCCAGGAGGGCCACCTGTATCCTGGGGGGCATCAGGCACAGCATCGGCAGCCGGGCAAGGGAGGGATTGTCCTGCTCTGCTCTGCACTGGGGCAGCCTCACCTCGAGTGCTGAGGGCAGATTTGGGAGCCACAATATGAGATATTAAACTGTTAGAGAGTGTCCAAAGGAAGGCCACGGGGATGGTGAAGGGTCTGGAGGGGAAGCTTTGTGACAAGTCACTGAGGTCACTTGATCTGTTCAGCCTGGAGAAGAGGAGGCTGAGGGATGACCCCATTGCAGTAACAATTTCGTTTGTAGTGAGAGAAAGAGACAATTATGATCTCTTCACTCTCATGACCAGTGACACTACTCGAGGAAGTGGCATGAAGCTGAGTCAGGAGGGGTTTAGGTTGGATATCAGAAAAAGGTTTTTTACCCAAAGGGTTGTTGGGCACTGGAACAGGCTCCCCAGGGCAGTGGGCACAGCACCAAGCCTGACAGAGCTCAAGAAGCACTTGGACAATGCTCTCAGACACTTGGTGTGACTCTTGGGGTGTCCTGTCCAGGGCCAGGAGTTGGATTTCAATGATCCTGACAGGTTCCTTCCAACTCAGTATATTCTATAATTCTGTGATACTAAGACCTTTTGCACCCCTGGGGGACAAACAGCTGCCGCCAACCAGCCCACATTCCCTTGTGGTCCCATTGTCTTTCAAAAGGAAGCTGGTGGCTACTCCAAAGAGAATAAGTAATGTCAATAGCACATTTTCCAGTGGGGGCAGGAAGGACTCTCTGAAATATGCATGTCTTCTCTGTGCCTAGGTACAGTGCTTTTTTCTACAAGCTCTCAATCTGCTGCCTGTGCTCTGTCCCCAAAACTCCCTTGAATCCCTGACTGATCTGTAATATTTGCTGTATGTGCTGCAAAACTGTGCATGTGCATGAGTGCTGCACTGTTGGTATTTTTACTGTTCCTCTGTCCATGTTGCCCAGATGAACATGCAGTAGAAGCTGAAGGGCACTTCTAATCTCCCATATTAGTATCAGCCAGCGCAGCACAGCTACCCAATATGGTGTGGCCTTGCACCCAACCCATCCAAAAGGGCACTGGATTCTCAGTCTGATTTTTTTTCCAGGCTATATACCTCTGAACTGAAATTTTTCTAATTTAAATGGTGGTTCCCATGATTCTCTATTTCTGATGTCCTGATTTTGGCGTTGGGATCTTTCTGGCTCTTACACCTGTCTGCAGTTAGCTGTTCCATGTCATCATGTTAGTCCTGATCCAATGGGAGCATAAGCAAGCTGTGGATCTAAGTGCATAGTGTGTATGATTCCCAAGTATATCCAGTGCCTGCAGCGGAAGACAGGCTGCTACTGAATTTTGCTACCTCCCTCTTGCCTGTTCCCATCAGTGCTCACGGTTGTGTGAGGATCAGCTGAGTGCATGTCCACTTCAGAGCTCTTTACATACTGATTGCACTTGTCAGGCCAGGTAATTGTTTAAAATCTCAGCATAACAGAATGGGAAAGTGAGGCAGAGGGAAGTATAATGACTTGCCCGAGGTCATCTTGTTTCTCAGCCTAACATCCAGCTCTTCTCTTCTTGTCACTTATCTCAACTAGAGGGCCAGTGTTCTTCCTGACACGCAATTGAAATGCTGCTGTGACTCCCACACTTCTCTTAAATGTCTGCTCTATAAATACAGTTTCTATTGAAAATGGCACATTAGAAAAATGCTACCGTATAATCATATATATTTTTGTAGTTGTTGTGAGATTTTAATTCATCACAGAGAAGCCCCCCCTTAAATGTCAGCTACCTTACCCCTTCCCAGTCTCTCTTCATGGTCTAGAAAGGAAGAGCACACACCTGACACGAGCCAAATTAAACATACTCTGTAACAAAGAAGAAAGTGCAGAGAGCAATCTCTGAGCTCTTGAAACCTCCTTCAATACAGGGTGGAAAGGTAATTTTTCCATACCTAACAAAGACATCTCCCCTGTAACATGTGGAAGCAGACACATGAGGAAGTGCCTGCAGCAAGAAATCTTAATGTCTGTGTGTAAGCAGGAAAAAGTAGGATTGAGTGAGGTAGGTTCACTATTTTAAGTTGCATCTTGAAGTGTCTGTTGAAGTCCTTCCCTTCATATTTCTTCCTAAAATATTGATATCTTTTCTGCCAGAAATTTTCCTTCTTTTCTATTCTGCGTCCAAAAATCCAAGCAGCTCAATAAAGTCTAACTACAGTTATAAAATAGATTTGAAGTTTGAAAAGAAAGATAATACTGCATTGAGAGATACAAAGTGAGTTGGAAGCAGGAAGAGTAGCAGCAATAAAGTTTCAGCTAGTCCTTCCAGCTTCCATTTTTTCTCTGCCTCTTTCAAGGTCAAATGGACACCAGCCTCATCTCCCCATCTCCAGCACTGTCGTACTGTTACGTGATGACTTTGGAGTGTATTGGAGCCATGCAAGTGAAGCGCTTGTGATCCTGGGATGGGAGGGGCAGAAACTGCTTTTCTAAGCTTGTTGACAGAGACACCAAGGGATTCACACTTCTCTTTTCCCTCTGGTAATGAACTCCTGCAGAGAATGTACCAAGTGTAATGCCTTTCTTCAATCCATCTGTGCAGGGAAGGTTTTATGGAGCCCTCCCTGCGTCTGGGAAAGAGGGAATTTAAAAGATTCTTCCCAGAAGTCTAACCCCTCAGAAATAACACTGGCATTGCAAAAGAAGGTGGCCACCTGGTTCTCTGGCTGCCTGCTGTCAGGCAGCAAGGCCTAATGAACCTCTCGGGGGGAACATCCGCAGAGGGAGGATGATGAGTCTAATAGGCGCTTTGGTCCCTGGGGTTGGGAGGCATAAACAGCAGCAGGGATGGTGCTTGGGAGGGGGAGAGATGAAAGGCTGATGCGCCTTCTCACCATCCTCCCTCTCAGCATTAAGCTTCTCACATATGGTGTCTGGTGGTATATCAAAGTGGGGACACAAAGTTGGTGTAGTGGGACTCGTCTTCGTTTCAGAACAGAGCTGCTTTTCTTTCCTGCTTGCCCTCTCGTTCCAGGTGGTGCCCATGCTGTTGGCTCTGATCTGCTGCTCATTTAGGTGTGTCATCAGCTTAAAAGGCACCTGAGAGCCTAAGAAATCTGGGATGTCTCTCCAGAGAACCAGGGATCGTACATGTTCTGCGTAGTTTGAGGCGAAGGCTGCCCCTTTCACATGATTTTGGCTAAGGCCACAATCACCTTCCTGCCTTATAAAGCAGCGAGATAAAAGGGACCCAAGCATAGCACCCAGCATAGGTGTGACATATCCTTGTCACACCTGGACATAGGTTAGTTACACCTCTAGCCACAACTCAGTTATGGGTTGATGCTGTCTCTAAACCTCAATCCACCAGCTCAGCCTTATAGAGGAAGTCTATGAGGGCTGTAGATAACGTCACAATTAATGATGCTTTCTCCTTGTGTCACTATCTGTAGAAGATCCTTAGGAGAGCTGTACTCAATGGAAATACCCCATTCCATGATTACTAGGGGTCTGCCGTTTTCTGGCGAGATTATTTGCTATGTTCTAACCTGGTACTGCTAAACTACTGTATTTTGAGACTTAGAGAAGGAACTATTGCTTGCTTTATGTTTTGTCGCACTCTGCAAAAAGGTGTGATGGTGGTTTATAATCTGTAATGAGTGTGATCAGTCCTGTTTATACCAACACAGTGATACCAGGAGTGCTTGAATAACATGATGATGGATATGGCACAGGAAACTAGAGAACAGCATAAATACTATGATCCAGGTAAATATCCTCACTTCAAAACACGGTTGTCTAATGTGCAGCATCTGCCACTATCAGGCTGAAAATTGCCTCAAGGATTTTGGAAATTAGGTCATAACAGGGGAAAAAAAAATCCATTTCTTGGTAGAATTGTATTGCCATATGGAATTTGTGAGATCCATTGCTTTTTTGCTAGTGGGAAGGATTGGTGGACAAAGTTTGCAATAGAGTTTCAGCCCCAAAAGCAACTGAAATGCTAGGCAAGCTAAACCTGGGCAGAAATCCTTGAGGATCTTTTGAGTAGTCTTCCTCTGTCAAAAATACTTTCAGGTTTCTGTACAGCTTCCTGGGGAAAAGGGAGTTCTAAATATCTCTTTGAACAGTGTCCTTCTTGCCCTACAAGCACTTGCAGGAAAGTCCTAATGTAAGGGTGGGTGGGAAATAGGGCTTTGCAGCTGACTTTCTGTCACCTTACCAAACTCCTTTGCCTCTTCTTGTCCTGCTTTCCCCTCTGTGATGGAAAACCTTTGCTGGGGAGTTTTTGGGGGGTTTGTCTTTAAAAAAAATAAATTCATAATGTAAAGTGAAAAACAATACTTATGTACTTTTAGTATTTTTAGTGGTCTCACTGTTCATCCCACACTTGTGTAAGATGAAAATAACCAACTCAGTATAAAACTCAGCTTTGTTGGCAGATTTTTTCCATTTACAAAGCTCCAAAGCCTTTTGTTTGTTAACAAGGCTCCTTCATGCCTCCCATTAGTCCCAAGGTTGAACAGAGCATGCTGCAAACAGCTTTCTTCCCCCAGAACAATTAGGAAAGCAATATGAAACACCCTTTATCTTTAAGCAGCCAGATCTTCTGCTTCCATAACCCATTCCCAAGCTAGGGGTTTTTGAACACTTCAGCTAAACTTGAATTTACTGCGGTCTAAGAAATCCCCTTGAGACTACCACGACCTTATGGGCTTGGTATGCTTTAAGAGAAGACATGATCAGTCCTGCAAACAGCTGATCCCTTCTGTGTTCTTTAGCTCATTTTGTTTGGAAAGTGAACTCTCTTCTCATCAAAGAGATCATTGCAATACTGCTTTCCAGGCATTTGTCTCCCATCCACGTTATAGATTATATTAAAATTACCAATGTTGCAAAGAGAATTGAACTTCTGGCAGTGCATACATAAGGCTTCCTGCATTTGAGTACAGTATTTCTCTCCAGTGGTCAGTAGATGCACAACTGACTTCCTGCACCCAAACCTCCATAAACTTTTAAGAGGCCTTGGTCTGGGTTTGATCTATAACAAACAATTTCAGCAAAACAAGGCATCTCCTTGGCCACTGCTCAAAATATTCCTCACACCAAATTATTTCAAAGTGGCTGGACAAACAGCATTTTTCAAACTGTTCAGATCCTTACAGATGTAGAATTGGGATAAATGAGTTTTTAAGAGAACCAATGCAAAGAGCAGTAAAGCTCGTGTCACTCGCCTGTGTCACCACTGCTCAAATATCATTACAGATGTGTCCCAGGGTTCTTCTCAAGGGTTACGTTAAGCTTTGGTGTAAGGATATACTGTCAGCTAGGTAGGTCTTCAGAACTGCTTGGCTCTGCTGAATAGAGCACAGTTTACTGAAATTCATCTTTGACAGTAGCACAATTTTCAACAGCTCAGAAACGCTACAAAAGTAAATATGTAATTCTGCAGCAGTATGTATTGCATACATCTGTGTGTGCAGATAATAGGAAGGAAAGTTGCTTTTATAGACCTTTTCTCTTCGCTCTTCTTTTCACTCTGTAATTTGGTCCTTCCACCTAAATAGTCCCCTATTCTTGATTACCCCACTTGCTTCTCTATGGGTTACATAAAGGTTGCTTTTGATACTGACACATTTTAAAAGGTGATTTATTATATTTATTCATATTTGATTATTATAGCTTATCTGACATGTAGCTCTAGTCACTAGGACCATGCAGTCTTTTGCAGTTCTAAAGAAGTATTTGTTAGCAGTTACAAGTTGTCAGGTATCCTAGATCACACGTGAGCTTCAGTTTATTTACCTAATAAAAGCTGAGCATGCAGACTCAAACATAGAGAGGCTGTTCTGTAGGGTGGAAAGATGTATTAGAGAAGGACTGTTAAGTGTCTGCTATAGTGAAGAAGAACCTGGTTCACAAGACAGATTTGATTGAAATAATTAATTGAAGAGGTCAGTGTCAGTGTCTTCTCTCAAGTAACAAGTGGTGCTTCAAGAGGAAATTACCCCAAATGCACCAGGTGAGTTTTAGATTGGATGTTGGGAAAAATTTCATCACCAAAACGGTGGTCAAGGCCTGGAACAGGCTGCCCAGGGAAGTGGGTGAGTCACCATCCCTGGAGGTATTTAAAAGATGCGTAGATGTGGCATTTAGGCACGTGGTTTAGTGGTGGGCTTGGCAATGCTGGGTTAACAGTTGGACTCAATGATCTTAGGAGGTCTTTCCCAGTCTAAAAAATTCTGGGATTCTGTGTCCAGTTAGACCAAATAAAAACATTTGGTCAGGTTCTTAGAAGTCGAGAGAACTGAGATTTAGGATTCAAGGCCTTATCTGGTTATAAGAGCTGACCGAAAGGCAGGAGCCACCTTAAAAAGACTGTGTGTCCCTTGCCTTGCAGTAGTAATCATGCTCTGTTCATTTGAACTGTCCTATAGCACAGAGAACCAGAGAGGGATATTGGCTGATTGGTTTTCTGCTGCCATAAAATTGTACTTTCTCCCGGCAAAAGGAGGCAGAGTTTTTTGCTGCTTGTCCTCTTAGATAGTCATATTATACCCATGTGGCGTGATATTTCTGGGTGAATGTACCATCATGTGCTAGCCAAGAAGAGCATGCAATATGTTTCCATACGCATCCATTCCAGTGATCAGTTGGCAGGTCTCTGTTCTGAATTTAAGACCAAATGCCTACATTTATAAGGACCTTGTAAGAGCTTGAGTCACTGTCTCGTGACTCAAGGATATGTGATTTAAGCTTACTGGAACTGACCATGCTTTTGGCTGTAGTATTGAGGAAACATATGATGAGAGAACGTGAAGTATATTTATATTGTGAAGGCTAAGTGTGTGTTGCAGAATACTGGCTGGATTTTCACAGCTTTTGGAATCCGTGGGCTGAGAAGTTTGTGTGTACTACTAAGCAAGTTGTAGGAGCGCAGACTCACTCAAACTGACAATTGTTGGTCCAAATAACCTGCTGCTGTGCAAATTGAAAAGCTTGTGCTGAACAAGAGGCGCACTGATATTGGAAATGTGGCTGAGTGATTATGAGCCAGACCAGGACTCAGGCAACTTGGGCTGTAGTCAGAGCTCTGCCATAGACTATGTGGGTGATCTCCAGCAAGTTATGCCTGCACTAATAAATCAAATGTACCTTGCAGCATTTTCAGGCAGTAAAGCCACCTGGCATGGAATCAGATCTGTGGTAGTAAACCACTGGTAATTCCCAAAATAGTGTAGCTTCATGCAGCTTTCTACTCATGAGTGACCCCTGGATCATCCATGGCTTGGAACTGAAGCACAAGTTTTAACAGCCAAGTCTTATGCCAGCAAAGTTGCATGCAGTTTATTAACATTTCTGCATCTGTGCACATTCAAATTTACTAGGACTGCACAGCCTTAGTTGCTGTATCCATGTATTCAAGCTCCTACTGGAGCAACAAGGGAAATATGACTACCTCCTCTCTCCTTTTACAGTCCTGTGTTTTGATGGGAGGGACTTTTAGTTACATGGCCTGAAGGACAAAGAAGCTGTGGGGACTCCAGCCAGGTCCCTCACTTAAACTGGGGCAATCAAGGGGCCAGTACAGCTTTACACACTGCAGTTCACTACCATTTTCTGTATCTATAAAATGAAGGTGACAGAATTTCCTGGCTTAGAAAATATGACGTTGAAGTGTTGAAGTTAAAAAGAAATATTAAATAATTACTGTGTTAGCCAAGCACTGTGGTTTTGTCCTGAACGTGCATCTGGGTTTGTGGAGTCATCCCATGTGGGTTATTCTAAACTGTATATAATGTGTTTCTCTGACACTCAGTTCTCCAATACACAAAGTAATAGGAGGTAGAAGATCCACGTCTTTGCTTTATCCAAGCTAATACCAGCGTGGATGGTAGCCAGATAAACCATTCACTGATCCCCTGTGCCTTGGCCATTGGTAGGGAGTGTATGATACTTCTGATAATTTTAGAAAAGCAAGAAGTAGGTGTACTGAGGTTGTACTAGGCGACCCACTGTGGTCACTTCCAAGAGAACCCATTCTGTGACGCTGTAATCCAGGAAGTTTTCAAGACCCTAAAATACTTGGATCTTGCCTTACTGCTTATTAGGCCAAAAAGGCTTCTTTCAAAAGCTGCTCCTACATTCGTTGTGGGGCAAAAAATCCTAATGTGCCAGTCATTCTTATCTCTTACACATTCCCTGTGGGAGCACGGTGTTCAGGGTATTCAGCATTTATCTGGTGATGTTCACAATAGAATAGACAAATGAAACAACCAGAGTTCCCAGTGAAAAAGAAATAGTGTTAAATGTCCATTCAGTGGCTTTGGCACAGTAGACTTTAGACCCACCAACTGGGCCTGTTTATTTTATTTTTGTCTGATCAGCAGGTGGGTGGCTTTTGTTTGCAGAGATGTGCTTTGCCTTCCCAATTTTTGAAAAACACCCTGGGCAGAGCTGAAAGAATCTCATTGTGCACTTCAAGATATGGAGTCAAAATTTTATATTTGCAAATTCAGGTCCTCCTAAAATGCCCTTCTTTTGGATTGCGTAGGACTGTGAGAGCAGTGCAGCCTGCTAAGTGGGAGATTGATGTAACTTCCTCAGCTCTTGCACTTTCTGGCTGTCACCCTCACCCCATTTCTACCACACAGATCAAACCCATACATTACAGTGTCTTTCAAAGGCTCTCTGATAAGGCCATACAATGCAGTTTTAAAATACAGCCCTGCTACCGGAGTCACAAAAGAGACTTCCAGGACCTTCAGAAATTGGGTAAACCTGACTCCTAGAAAGCAGCCACTTTCCCTGACGCTTGAAAATCTCACAGATCTGAATTTCTATGAATGTAAAAGGGAGCTGGAGGGAAATTCAGTCTTTTTCTCAAACACACTGCCATATTTTGCAGAAGAACATTCTCCTATATCTTATTTAAAGGTAGAATTTTCCCACAGCAATGGAATGTCTCTCTCTTCCTCTTCAGTTTTGGTGCCTGCTCTACTTGTCTCTCCTGCTTCTTTACTGACCTCTGCCAAGGTCTTGACAGCACACTGGCAAGATAAAGAGTCTTGTGTGCCTGCCATTCATTGAGTATTCTGAATGAGCTCTGTACTCATTTTTGCCTCCCACTAGAGCTCAGTGGTCCTTGTCCCCTGCCTGTAAAAATGGGCCTCAACTAATTTGTTAAGACCTATGTAGTATGAAGGAGTCAAAGCTCCACTGAAACTAGGGCAGTAATCACATAGGATGTTGATAACAGAGGAAGTTGTATTTAGAGTACTTCAGGTCATGCCTTCTCCTTGTGAGTTGTACTTGTGGCTATAGATATAAACTATTTGGTTACACCTGAAGAGATCAGGTATTTCTACAATTTCCACAAAAATTTCCTATCTCTTCCTATTTCCTTCTTTCAAGTCAGCAGCATCCTCTTTTGTCCCTGATTCTTACTCCTTTAAGTTGTTAAATAAAGGTTTACATTTCTTACATTAGCATTCTGGCCCCAAAGCTCGCTCTCCATTGTAATTGTGTTGTCAGGGAGGTTTGCTGAAATCCCACACCATGTCTGTTCCAGCCCCAGGTC
This sequence comes from Ifrita kowaldi, assembly GCA_013398055.1. Taxonomy (NCBI): domain Eukaryota; kingdom Metazoa; phylum Chordata; class Aves; order Passeriformes; family Cinclosomatidae; genus Ifrita; species Ifrita kowaldi. The sequence goes on along the minus strand of VZRS01000253.1, from coordinate 153,694 downwards.
AGTAATTGTGTTTCTTGGTTTTCTTCTGTAGCTAGACTGTTTTCCTGAGTAAACAGTGTTCCCACTCCTGGCTCTTTATCCATACATACCTTGCTTCAAAAAACTTCTTTAAAATCTGCATAAACGCCGCATTTTCAGTAGAAACACCTCAGTCAGAATAACAATCATTTGCATGTTAATAGCTCCATCTCTGTAGGTGGTTGTTAGTTGTTACTGGTCTTGCTTGTTACAATGAATGCAAATCCTTTTTTTGTCCTAATCTTAATTGTGAAATGATTGTATTTTTCCATAATTCCCTATATTTCAGTAATTTTAATCTATATCAAATATGATTTCTTGACATGCTATCATCTGCCTTGTCTTTTATGCCTAGGCTCTGCACATGTTCTAATAAGCTTGCTAATTATCAAAGCAATTTGGGTTTTGAACGGAAAATGGGCCCTTAGCCAGTTCTTCCCCACCAAACTTTGGTGAAGAACAAAATGAGACTTGAACTTTGTGTCTTGACTCTACTTCACCCTCTTTGCTGTTCATCCTTTCAGCTGTATCTGACAGTTAAGTGAGTGACCTGGCAAAGTGCTGCTGGCACCATCATTGCCTCTCTGGGTGAGTGAGGTTACTGGGGTGGAAGGTTCCCTGTCACCATCCTTTCAACATCTGTGGCCTTTGCAGCACCAAATATTTGGTGTTTAATGCATGCAGCACCACAGAGTCTGTGTTTTAAAGGGAAAGTACTAAAAGAAACTATGTTGTTTGTGATCTTGTTGATGAGCCACTGCGGACAAGAATTTTGTCTGCTGAGGTGCATCTGGCAAGATCTTTCCCAATGCACAATGCTGTAAGGGCTGGGTTCTATAGGCATCAGGAAAAATTAAATGTGACTCAGGAAAGGCAGAATGCAGAGGGGAAAGCCACCCGAATTGGTTTCTAGGAAATGCTAAGTGAAGAAATGTAGCCTTTACCCTAAGCCTCCTAGGGACTTAGCTATTCCTGCTTATCATTCCTGGTTTTGAACATGAACTTTGCAGAATCATAGAAATTCTGTTTGGAGGAGTCCTCTGGAGGCTTTTTGCCCAGCATCCTTCTTGGTTGTCCTTTTTGGTTTTGGGAATACCTGTGGGTGCAACGCAGTAACGTGCAGGAAAATGTGAGCTGGTCCTTATTATTTCCTGAATACTGCCTGCTCTGGTGCAGTCCTTTAGGTTTACCACTACTGACTCTATACCAGGTCTGAGCAATGGCAGGGTTGGCCCTCCTCTGCTTCAACAGGCAGAACTGCTTTTTAATATCTGTTCAGTATATGTGCATATATTCATATCATATATAATATATATAATATATAATATATAATAGATATAATATATAATATATATTATATAATAATATATAATATATATTAAATAGATAATATTCATATCATATGTAATATATATAATATATAATAGATATAATATATAATATATACTATATAATAATATATAATATATAATATATATAAAATAGATAATATATAATATATATAATATATGTATTCATTTAATATATGTATTTGTAGCACGAAATGACTGCAACGAAAGCCCACTGTAGGTCAGGGGCCTGTTATGGCAAGCTTTGTGCATGCTGTCATGAGAGGCGCTTGAGAAAAGAACTTCCTGAAAATAAATGAAAAGGCAGTATGGTATGATCTTAGCCAAGCCTTGTGAGTCTGTGGCCCACTCATTTTGCATTGCAGAGAGTGCCAGGCAATATATTCTACCTTGAGGAGAAATGTCAGATTATGCAGTACACTCAGATCCCACAAAAGAGTGGAGCATTTTTTAATCATTGCAAATTTAAAAGTTTGCGTGAGTTCTTGAAATTGGCAGCACCAGGTTCCCAAGATGATGTAAATCTGCTTTCTGAGTGATTTTCTGTCCTAAACATGAAGCCCTTCTCAGGCTGTCTTTAGAGGACGAAGGATTTTCTCCTGAACTCAGCACATCCAGGCACTGTAGAGGCGTGTAAGTAAGGTGTACGTGGGGGTGGAGGGTGGGGTATTGTGTGTTAAAACAACCCTTTCTTTTTGGCTTATAGATCACTGAACTGTAGGATAATTGGGACTGGTCTTTTCCTGAAGGGTAGGCAAGATTTCTCAAATGCTGTCCCATGTCTGCAAGATTGGGTTTGTCTGTCTAAGGCAGAGCTTTCCAAAATGCACTCTGGCTTCACTGCTCTTCCAGGGAAAGGCAGCCCTCATACACAGATGTTCTTGCTGCGATCAGAAGATTTTAATGTACGCAGTAGCATGTGCAACTTGTACATTCATTCTGCTTTACTGTTCACAGTGTGAACCTCAAAACAGTCTGCATCTCTCATAGCTTCTTTAGAGCAACAGAAGGAGAGAGGCTCCTATTTGACAGCAGCTTAACCCATGAGGTAGGGAGGCTATAGGAAAATTAATTTACCCAATATGCTTGCCTGCCCTTCATACTGCAAACCCATCATGTTGTACTAAATCTGTGAAGGTGTTTATGTTGACATGCAACAACTTAGTGCTGGCCATCTTTCTTTCTATTGGTGGATGGGATACACTAAAGGAAAAATAAGTGCCCAAACTTCCAGCAGCAGAAACTTGCACTTGCAACACCTCCCCATCCCTCATTACTCATAGTGAGGGTGTGGAGTCCTCTCTGCATGACCTCCCAGTGAAACAGCATGCACACAGCTCCCCTTGTACTGACAGCTGTGATCTGTCTTTCTTGCACTGCTTGATCTAACATCCCCTTCAAGTGCAGATCACTCAAGTGAGTAGGTAAGACAGCTTTCTCTCCATTGGCTCAAAGGCCTAATGGAAATAACAGCCACCATGGACATGAGAACTCCAAGCTTCATGCTTTCCTCTGCTTCAGTTTGCTTGAACCCCATCCTTACCTCCGACATAAGCAACCCACTTTGCAAAGTAAAGCTGCCCTTTAGATCCAATGTTCTGGAACTCACAAGATAAGTGAGTCATAGTAGGAAACTCTCAGACACCAGGAAAGGTTCCCTACCAAGCACAGATTCTTACAGAGAAGAGGCTCACGCTTGTGTTCAGTTTCACATAGTCGTTGGAAGGAAGAGCTTCCCTTAATCTGCTGGACACACTGTTCCTGTTGTAATCCAGTTGCACCAGTTTGATGTCTTCAGGATGAAAGCTGACTCCTGTAGAAACCTTCATTTCCCTCAGTGACCCAGGAATCTGTGTCAAGTTTGAGGCTCAACAATTCAGGAAGTATATGGAGAAACTGGGGAGGGTATAGTGGAGACAACTACTGAGATAATGGTGGCCTGTGGTACGTCTCCTGTGCAAACAGATTGAAGGATCTAAGCTTGTTTAGTGCAGAGGAGAGGAGGCCAAAAGGTGAGCTAGAAGCCTACGGCACTTGACGTATAATTACTAAGAACCAAATTTTTAAAAGTAGCAGTAGACAGTATAACATTGTCAACAGCCACAAGCTGTGGCTTGCAAGGTTGAGACAGGACACTAGGAAAGACTTTTCACTGGGAGAGTGGTGCAGCAATGGCAGAGGTGTCCTGTGATTCGTAAAGTCTTCTATTTGGGGGCTTTCAAGGCCATCTTATATGAGCTAACACGGGAACAGCCAGATAAACTCATTGGTCTCCTTTGTAGTGAGCAGGGATTGAACCTAGTAGAAGGTGTAGCCTTAGCACTTGTTCTGAAAGCATTTTTTTAATTACAGAAAGGTTATTTTAGGTCTTTGTGAGGTCATCTTTTCCTGCCTCGCCTATGCTTTTTTGGTGATCTTTTTTCCTAGGACAGCTCTGTCTGCATTGGGCAGCTACATCTTCAGAGCAGTACTGCTGTGAGCATTTGTGGGAGCAGGACTGCTGTTGATGGTTTAGTGCAGTTGTTGGGAAAGATTAGAACAGATTGGTACTGTGTGAAGCTGATGTCACAGGCTTTTATCGAATTCGCTCATAGTGGGATCTAAAAGTTTTATCAGCATGAATTTGGGATGGTTGTTTCACTTATGGTTGGGAAAGTAGAAAATGAACAGTGCACGTAAAAACTTCTTTTATTCCTTCCATAAGTCTGTCTCCAAACTTCTGGTACTCACTGAGCATTGTTTCTGCAATTATGGAAGGTAAACTGGAGTGCACATGATGGAAAAGAGGAATAGATCACTACTCCTTTGGAGGGTGCTTATGGAGGAGTGATGAGGCAAGAACGGAGAGGTAAAATAATCACAAAGAAATTATGCTGAGAAGAGATCAATAACCTGAAAATTACTCGTGTCATTTGACGCCAGAACAGATCTGTTTAAAACCTTTCCCTCTATAGAGGAGTAATCTTGAAATTGACCCATTCTGCCTAGTTTATTCTCTTCATGTTAAAGCAAAAATGAAATTATTGGAAAAAGCAATGCTGATTTTTAGTTTCTTTTCAGCAAAAGGGTTGCAGTCGGCTCCTTCTCACACAGATTCCAACAAGTAGAGCAGGACTTGGAAAGACCTGCCAGTGATCTCTTCCATGGTATAAACATTAAATACAGCTCTTCCAAATGGGGAATGATCTAACAAATGAACTCCCCAGAGAGTGATTGCAGGGAACTCTTCCAGAAATTAAGGCAGACAAGCACATAAAAGTGATTATGTTCTGTTACCTTGTGAGGCTTGTGGATAACGCTGGTGTACAGATAGATTGTGACAGAAGAGGCAAACGGATTGGGAAAGGCAGAAATGGAGAACTACAAAAAATTTTTTATGATGGGAAGTTGTGAAAGGAGATGGTGGAGTCCTTTCCCCTGGAGGCTGAAGAGGGTTTTAAGAAGAGAAGGGACATAAACTCACCAGTCCACACAGTGTGGAGACCACACTGAGGGAATTTGCAAGCAGGCAAGGTCTCATTTTTAAATGCTGGGAGGTTTTGCTTTATAATGTGCCTACCTAATTTTCTGTCTTCGTTCTCACAAACTTGCTTGTTCCACTAGAAGACACAAGTCCAGCAGAGCTTATAAGAGAACAAAAGGATAAGAGAAGCCAAGGACACAAGCCAAGTAATGGTGAAGAATTGCCCAGGATTTCCCAGCTCAGCTGATGACATGCCAGGCAGTGTTATTTTAATTCCATAACAATGAATTAGTCCCTGTTCATAGTCTCTTCTATTCTCTCTCTGGCTCATTTCTTCATGGAAGGATCACTGAAGAATTACACATCTAGATTTTCAGTTATCTGCTGTTCCATCTGTGTGAAATTGCTTGATTTTCTTACACCTATTTTTTACAAATTTAAATCTGTATTTATTTTGCTCATTTTAAGACAGAAAGAGGTGAATTCTGTGCATTACTAAATGTATAGTATTTGCAAATGCATAGCTACTGTTTCTGTATGAGACTGTTCGGTTAAAGCCAGCTGTATCTTGCTGGAATGCTTTCAGTCATGTTCATATTTCATCCTTGGCTTTTACATAGGTCAGCATTTCAGTTGTAGCTTGGTTTGAATTCTGCCAGATTCACATTGTTCTTGTTTAAACAAAGCCTGTAGTTTTCAGTTTACTTCAATTCTCATTAAGAAAACGCAAAGCTTTCGGCACTCATTAAAGCCTAATCTAAACAGTGCCAATAGTACCCAACTCAAGAGTCTGCAGGGAATGACAAGGATGAATTCATGAGTAGGATGATGAGGTCAAGCAGATCAATTAATAGCCCTGGAATTTCCAGGTAAACTACTTACGGTAGAATTTTTAAATAAAGACAGAGTTTACACTCGTTTTTCAGAAAAGACTTGTACACTGAGGAGTCCGAACTCCTTTGATTTACTTCTCTGGTTGCTTACTTCTCTTTCCTAAGATGGGATAGAGGTCAAGGGCCAGATTTCCAAACATATTCAGGCATTTCATGATGCAGATAAATACATAGTAAAATGCTAAAACCCCCTCCATTAGGGTGCTCACCTTTTAATTAAATCAATGAGTATTAGTTAGGCACATGCCTTTGAGAACACTGCTTTGTGATTGCCTCCATCATTAGGCACCATTTAAGACTTTTCAGGAGCTTTGTCTGTGCTTCCATTTCCACTCTCTGCAATTCAGACAATAGCTTTTCTTTCCCTTGCTACCCTGTTCAGAACATGGGTATGTTATAAATAGGGTCATAGAGAGTCTCTTAAATGAAAGTGCAATAAAAACCTCTCTGTAGCTGCTCAGAGAATTTCCTCCTGGGCTTAAGGGTTTTGCAGAGTGGAAGAGCAAAGTAGTCGATGAGACAACTGAAAAATGAGAAAGGACAAGCGTATTCCAAGCCATCTGTTCCTTTGGAAAATGGAGCCTGTACAGATTAACACCTGTTTCTATCTACTCAACATGATGCTAAACACATCTTCCATGGTTTTTGACTGAATGACATCCCGGGTGCTGTTTCTAGATATATTGAGACATTAAATTTATGCAAGCACTTAATGCATTTTTCCCTTGCTTTAGCTGCAGCTAAGAGTAGGAACCAGTTGACTTTGCCTAAGCCTTCTGAATGTGGTGGTGTTTGAGAAAACCTGCTGCTGCTCTAAGACAGTGGTATCAGACCAGCTTTAACCACACTGACCCTCTGCAGACTGAAGAGGCCATTGCCACTGTCAATAGCATTGCCCAAATGAGAGATTTTCATCACGTGAAATTGCGAAAAGAGTGTGAGTTGATATCTGAGCAATGCTCTTTATTAGCAGATATTCTATAATTACTCATTAATTATATATAGATAGATTAAAGATTTAGTAATAGATTTATAAGTAAAATAGATGGAATTTTCAACAGAGAGGGAGGGCAAATAAGAGAAGGCCAGAAACAGGTTGTGGTTCTATCTTAGCTAAAAAGAATGATAAGAACAGGACAAATGATGCAGTGATACATCATACTTGGAGGCACAATCTACATCTGGTTTCCAGGCCAACTTTTCAAAGCTGGAATAGGACTTTCCGCTTTTTAGGTCAGAAAGACACTTTGCTCAAGTAGAACAAAATTTATGGCATCATCATTCTATTTATACTTACTTAGAGCCACTTGTGAGCCTTCTTCAGAAATGAGTTACCATGTTATGGTATCACAGATCCAAACACACACTGCTGCTAACGAAAATTAACCTGGCTGGGTGCATGTGGCTCTGGAAGTGAATGATCAGTGTTCTTTTCTGAACATTGCTGCGTGGTCCTAAGAGCTGTTGCAAGAGGTACAGTAAGAGCGACGAAGTCCTGCATCAACACAATCCTGCAAAAAACAGTTGCTAAGAACACAGAAATATGAGGGCAGGATTGGAAGAGAGTTAGGGAACTTTTTAAAAATACTATGCCATCTGATACATTCCAGAGGCCAAAACTGCACTCTTTGGATGCATCTTTTTGAGCCAGGAATAACTCAGCCCATCCAGGGCATGTCTGATACATTTCAGAAAGAGATTAATCTCATCATAAACAGAATAATTTTGCCCTCTGTGTACCTGGCTTCCTTACTGCTACCAGGGATTAGTGTTTGGGGGTCTTCTGATGGGTGCTGAGATTCTGCTGTGTTAGAAAAGAGAAGGAGACGAAGTAAAGTACATTGCAATGCTTCATCTCCCAAGGCAGGAGAGGGAGAGGAGGGAAATGAATGGCAGAGTTAAACTTGCAAACAAGAGGGAACATGGGAATTGAGCACTGGTATATTAAACTTCAACACTTGTGAATGCCTGGCTCAATAACCAACCCACGTGGGGAGGGAACTAAAATGTAACATTATGTGTAGTCTTCACACACACACCCCCACCCCCGAAGGAAACTTTATGGCTAAGAAATGGTCATGGATATAAACAGCTTAATTCTGCTGATAAAAATGGGAAATTGTGTTTCATTTTAGGTAAATTAGAATATGAAAGCAATTATGTCCATGTCCATTCCACTATATTTTGGCCACAATGAATGATTTGATTAATGAGATGAGCATGAACTAACCCTTAAATCCTAAATCCTTTTATTTCTGGAAAGTTAGATTCACAGTAGAACCAGCCTACTTTGCCATTTGGCATCATTTTAAAGTATGTGAGAAGAGGCACACCAGTGAGATTAAGCTTGAGATAGCAGTCAACTTGACAAAAATATAAGTGTGCCTTCTCAGGTTTTTGTTTTTTGAAGCTGAAATTTCAGGGACTGTTATGGTATCCTTAGATATGAGCTCTAACTCTCATTAAATGCCAAACTTCCATATCTTCCCAATTCAAATGCTGGTTTCTTGACCTCCCCCTACATTTGATCCAGTTTTGTTAGTTGTTCCCGCAGAATATAAACTGAATTGGAAGGTTGCGAATCACTTAGCCAAGCATTGGTAAGTTGGCTGTCCGTACCCCAGAAGTATTCAGTATTATTAAAGGTTTAGAGTCAGGTTAGGCAGTGGTGCATGGGGTCCTGTGTGTATGTGCTCTAGATCTGATACTGCTCGGTGTTTTCATTAACATTTTCACTGGAGACCGGAATGGAGAGTATGCTAATCAAATTCATATGCAACACAAAGCTGGAAGCAACCGCCAATGCATTGGAGAATAGGATTAGCCCTGAGTCCAACTATGATGAATTCAAGAAGGGAGCTGAAATCAATAAACTGAGATTCAATAAGCACAAATGTAAAGTAGCTCACATAGGAAGGGATAATTAAATGCACAAATGGAAAATGGAGCTGTCGGTAGGCAGCTAATATGGAGGGAGAGACAAAGAGGTTTTGTTCCTTAAACCAAATCTAGGAAGACAAGGAATCATTTTTATTCCTGGTAGTGAACAGCCAATAGCTCCAAAAATTAGCTTCATGCTCAGATCCAGCTTTTAGCTCCACATGAGCTTGTCACTGATGATGCATAATTAAAGGTGAAAAAAAAATAATCAAACACAAAAGCACTAGCTCAGCCTTTTCTGTTTTACACAGGAGAGGTTAGCTCTTAGGTAAAGGAATTACAAGATTTTGTTTTTCCTCTCTTTAGCTGTCTGTGACCACTTCTCTAAATCTCCCTTCATCTTCACATTCTCCACACCTGGTGTGGACTGTCAGAGGTGCAGGTTTGCAAAACTGGGCTGACATCTCTTGTTTCCTGGGAGAGCTCTCGTGACAAGTGTCTCAACCTGTCACACATAGGCCCTGTTAGCTATTTTATTGTTTTATGTCAAGAAGAACCACACACTCTGTTATAAATAGGGATTTCTACACCCGGGTTTCTATGCTGATGAGAGTGGCTGTCAGTCAGAAGGAGAGGTGTATGTAGGCTGCGGAAGTTAAAGGCAGCGTCTCAGCGTTGTGAACGGTAGGAGGAACTGTGTAAAGCCCTACAGATTGCAATAGGAAAAGGTTGCATGGGACAGTTCTCTCTGGAGGCAACGTGGGAGTAAGGATGGGAATCCAGTTGCTTCACTTGAGGCAGGGTAGTGATGGAAAACATGATGAGAGTACCAGTCTGTGGTTTCCCGGGTGAGGTCTGGGGTACTTCTCCATATTGTCTGATATGATTTGCATGGCCTTGCTCACAGTGGGCCTGTCTTGGGCCTGCCCTGTCACTATGTGTCGGACACAGTGTCTTTACAGAAACTTTCTTTGTAGGGAAAATATTGCAGTACTGTTTGGAAGGAAGCTTGAGATTTTTCAGCAGTACAGTGAACTTCCTCCATTTACCCTGACTGAGCTGTCTTGAGTCATACCCAAACCTAGGACTCCTTTTCTGAAGAAGTCTTTTTCTCTTCCTGAGTACTGAACAGGACCAAGCAAGGTGCTGATCAATCAGGTACTGCTGTTCATGGAAAGGACTAACTGGAGAACATCAGTGGGTTGCCTGATGTATCCATACCAAAGGTCAAAAGCATCCTTCATTCAAACCAGAAACGGTGATCTTTTGAAAGACATTAATGCCCACATTCCCCAGTCAGGTTCTTTCATTGAGTGTACTTTCTTCAGGCTAAGAGCTGATTTTATTTCCAGTCTCCTGATCCTTCCCCTGTTGATCTTGGACTAGAGATTTCCTTTTTGAAAGCACACTTGCTTCAAGGACACACAGGCCTGAACTCTTTAAAAAGGGCTTCTTGAGAGACAAAACCAAAACTATGCTTTATTTGTGTGCTTGAGGCTGTTAAAGATTTTTTTTTGCAGTTGATGCCATGAGAGCTGCGTTAAGACAAGTGATAGTTAAGAGACAAGGTAGAGTTATCAGTGTGCTTGGTGCATTTAGCGATTCCAGTGTTTTCTGGCAGGGGGGAGGACAAATTGCCCTTTAGAGATGTCATATACTGTGGGTCAGCTTGACCTGAAATCTTAAGATTGCAATTTGTCTCAACAGAAACTTCTTTATGGCAGAATTGCTCCTGCTGAGGGCTCTTGCCACATCAAAGGAGGTTTTTGATTAGTTAAATTTGGCATTTCCAGTGTGAATAGGATGAGACCATGCTTTAATCATGTCTCACATCTCTCTTGTTTTTCTGTCTCTCTCCTCTCAACCCCCTCAACTTTACCCCAGCAGTAATCAAATTGAGAGGTTGTAGCAAATTGTACTGGGATGCTGTACTCCTCCTTCCCTTATAGAATCTCATCTGTGGTGTTTTTAAAGCTAAATTATAGGAGTAACTGGCCTAGGATGATATTTTATTAGTTTAGTACCAGTTTCATGCAGCTGTCAATGTACTAGGCCATTATGTATCTAGAGTGCATTTATCTCCAGCCATATCCTTCCCATGTAATAGCCTGGAGAGCACAGTACAAAATAGCAAGATTCAGGGCAGTGCTGAGGTTGTATTTAAATCTGGTGTACAATGGAGTTGGCACAGAACTGCTTCCAAAGTCAGGAAAAATAAACAATTGCTTCTTTCAGTACCCAGAAGTTCCTGCAAGTGGCCAGGGATGTTACTGTACTGCTAAGGTGGCAGCCCCAATATGAGTTCAGGTTCAGGATGCTTCAAACAAATTGAACTAATGCAGCAAATAATGCACAGAGAAGATGATCTCTTGCTTTGATGAGCACCACTCCCCTAGGACTGTCAGCAGGGAGGAGGAGGCACGGGACATACTCATTGATGAGAATAATTCCAGTGTGTCTGACTTGATTAAAACCTGGTGGGATAAAGCACTTGATTATAACGTTTAAAATGTGACTGGTCATTAAGGAACAAGAAAATGAATAATAGGGCTGGAATGGTACTTTGCATAAAGCTGCTTTTAGCCTTTTACAGTTATTGTTAAGTCAGAACTGCAGGGTCATGCATGGAAGCAGGCAAGTGCCAAAGCCTAAGAGGAGGGTGACCTTTCAGAATATGGCTGGAGAAATGAAATAAACTTAACTTATTAAGAAATGTTCCTGTGTGCTTAGGACAGCTGAACCAGAGTAGCTGTTCCCGTGGGGTGCTTACAGACTTGTGTTGGGGCTGTGCTAGACTGTTTAGCAGTACGGCTGATTATTTTTCCGTTCCCAGGACCACCTCCAGGCACTGTTTAAGTTAGGAATATAGTTGCACCCTGACAGGCCAGCCAATCCTGCCTGACAACATTACTCCCCAACATGCCTATCTGAATGCATGCAAAGCCCTGAGGCGTTAGGAAAGATATCAGTACTGAACATTGGCTGAAAGTCTTACACAATCATTATTATAATTTCTGGAAAAAAACCTTAGGTTATGTATTTTAATGAAATATAAAACAAGAGACAAAGGCAGACTCTGATGAAGAGGTGAGTGGGTGAAGAGAAAAAAGGGAGGTAATATTGTTGCTCAGCCTGAGAGACAGAGATGCCTGAGAAGCTGAGGACTAGCTGTCACTGTTATTCCTTTGTGAGCATTACAGTTTTAGTATAGAGAGGGTTTTAAGGAAGGCAGTGAAGGAGCTTTGCAAAAGTTTAGCAGGGAAGGCTCAAAGGTGCTGTTGAAAATGTTTCAGATCTGCTGGTGTCTGTCAGCACTGTCCATCAGACATGGGAGCTGACCTTTCACTAGGTGTTCAGAGGTGATGCTCCGAGGCGGGCAAGCTGTAGAAGTCTTGACAGCGAAGACAACCAGCTTGTGTTTCATGAAGTAGAGGAGGAGAAACCAAAAGAAACATTTAGAGAAAGGTACAACATACTCCAAATGACAGGAAGGCAATGTGACCTTTGTCTTTCTGCACTGATTTGAGTTAGGCAAGTTTGCAGTGTTAAGGCCAGGAAAAGGATGTTGTAGTAAGGAAAGGGTAGGCTGATGTGTGCCTGGGCAGCTGCTTTGGCTGTAGTGAAAATGGATCAGTAATTCATGCCTTAGGCATGGTTTCTAGCAAAAGTCCACGGGATTTATACAAAACCCAAACATGAGGACTCAGAAAGATGTCTGAATGGGAGACAGTGCATGGGTTACAGGTCAGACAGTGCATGGGTTACAGGTCAGAAGGATGGCTGGCCAGGCTGATGGTACAGTCTGCTGCAAGGCAAAAAGCGTTTTAGTGTTTCAGATGGGAGGCTTTCTTTTTGCCCATGTTGCACCATTGCTACCGGATTCCAGCTCAGCAAAGCATTCATTTGCATTTCTTTTGAGGAAGTGCGAAAAAACTTGCATCATGTTCGTGTAATGCCAGCTTTTTTCTAGATGTTCCATATGGGGCATTTCCAAGGTGTGACGCAAAGTTACTGGAGTTTTTCCAAGGTGGGAAGAGAAATTGGTAGAGTGAACTGAAGTCCCAAATGTAGAGGAGTTTTCAGGAACCTGTTGCAGGTGGTTTAGGCTGGAACATGGTAACTCTTCCTCCACTATGAGGGTGGCGAGGTCCTTTTGGGCTTGTTAATAACTGTGATGGATATTAAGCAATTCTCAGTGCTCACTAAGGACAGGCATTTGAAATAGATAAACCCTGGCTGTTCATGTCAAAGAGTTGATTGAGGGGGGTCTCCAGCTCACAGATCTTAACTTTAAATCTTGGTGGAAGAGTAACAGAAGTTTTATAAAAATGTTAATGTTGTGCTGGATTCAAGACAAAACAGCCAGGATGACTTGAGTGACAGTAGTGCACTTATTTTGAAACCATTTCAGAATAAAAGAATGCAAATTTCCCGTGGAATCCAGCTGCTAAAGAATAAGACAGTAAGAATGTCATTAGCACTAGTCAACACAGATTTAAGGAAAAGAGGCTCTTCAAACAAATCTGTGGGGTGTTTTTTTTTTTTTTCCCCTGTGGAATTATAAGTGTAGTTCATAAAGATGCCTTCAGATTTGGACTTTCCTAACATGCTATACCTCATGATGTTCTGATAAAAAGCTAACACTATGAAATAACAATAAAATGGAGATTAAATGAGTTGAGAGAAAACTAAATGATAGGCCTCAAAAAGCATGTGTCAGTGGGGAATTATCAGCAAATGGGAATGTTCCAGACTGGATTCTGAGAAATCAGTACAAAGCCCCATTTTATTCACTGTTCTCATCAATGATCTGGGAGTAAATGTGCTGATAAAAAGGGTGGATACACAAAGATTAGTAAAAGGATACAAAAAATAATGGCAGTAAAAACCTAATGTGTGGATTGCTCAGAAAGCCTGCATCCCTTCATACAAAAGATATGTAGCACACCCAAAATGAATTTGGGTATTTAGAGCAGCAGACCTTGCTTTCAGATGACAGGACTGTATCTGGAAAGGAAGAATAAGATATTGTGCAAGTGGAGCTCAGATTTCCCAAGTGGTAATAGTAAAAAGGGGCTTAAAGGCCACAGATGTATGAACACAGCACAAATAAAGTGTAATGTGAACTGGTTTTCTCTCTCATATGGCATTGTTGAGTCCAGTTCAGAAATACTGCCTTTTTCTGGTATACTACATTTTCACAGCGTGATGCAGCATTGAATGCTAAAAAAGTCTGCAACATGACTTTGATGGTTGGAGAAAATGAGTTGCCATGAGACTTCAAGATCATTCTAATTTATCTGAAAAGACTAAGCAGGAGGAACTTGATCAATACACAGCATAATTTTCTTCATTCAGAAAAAAAAATATGAGTGCTACAGAATGTTTTAATCTAGTGGAGAAAGGCATAGCAAGGACCAAGACATGGAAATTGATGTCAGACAAATTCAAATTAGGCCTAGCCTTTCAACAGTGAAGGTGATCAAACACCTGAAACAAACTCCCTTAGGACATGCTAACTCTTCATCACCTTCAACTCAAGACTGGATACCTTGCTAAAAAAAGAGATAAATTAGATAGGGAAAATTCACTGAGCTGAGTACAAGGATAGCTGGGTGAAGATGAAAGCCCTGTGACATATAGAAGGCCAGGAGGGATTGTTTAAACCTCTATTCTGACCTTAAAGCATACGAATCTACCAGACCTCATCTCTCTTGGAATGCTTTGCTTATTCCTTGCATTTCTCTTCTGCCATCACGTTTCTATTGTAGAACTGTGCTGTACAGACACTGTTACACATGTCAAGCAAAGAGAGGCAAACAACATTGTTAGATGGATCTGAAATTTCTTTCCATCTGTCTTCCTCTGTCTCAGTGCTGCCCTTCTCCTTATCCTACTCCATGAATGTTGATTGAGAAAAGCAAAAAAACCAACCAAACCAAAGAGATGACGTTTCAACAAGTGGGACTAGAACCATTTTGAGAAAGAATTCGTTTACTTAGACATATTGAGCACTATTACCAGAGAAGTAAGAGTAGGAAGCATCTGTGCTGCTGAGAAGAGGGTCTCTAACTGAGGATGTAAAAGTAAATGATGGATCACATGAAGTACATGGGATTCTCCACAGGCTGCAGGTGGATCTCTGCTCCATTGTGGATCTCCATGTGCTACAGGGACACAGCTGCCTTACCATGGTCTGCACCACGGACTGCAGGGAAATCTCTGCTTCAGTGCCTGGAGCACCTACTCCATCCCCTTCCTCTCCTTTCTTACTGGCCTCAGTGTTTGCAGGGCTGTTTCTCTCACATGTTCTCACTCCTCTTTGACTGCAATTGCTGTTGTGCTGATTTTAATCCCTCTTCTTAAATATATTATCCCAGAGGCTCTGCCACCATCACTGATGGGCTCGGCCTTGGCCTGCAGTGGATTTGTTTTGGAGCCAGCGGGTACTGGCCCCGAAGCCTCTGGCAGATCCTCAGGGAAGCCGCCCCCCATAGTCCCCTGCTACCAAAACCTGGTCATACAAACCCAATACAGCTGAGTACTAGTAGACGTTTTTTTATACTTAAATGTGAAACCAACTGCAAAATGGGTAATACTTAGACAAGTGTTGGGAGCCGGGGACAGGAAGCCAGATCTGTGCATGTACCTTTCCTCCTGGCAGTGTTGTACGTCTTCTTCAGGCCTTGAGAGCCTCTTTCTAAACATGAACCCACTTAAAAATTCAAAGATCTAATTCTCATTCCTTGTACCATTAAGACAGTGCCCTCGGTGAGCAGGCAGCCTATTTGGGCCATTGGAATCTGTCAACTTAGCATAAGCCTCTGTGCAAACAGAAGGCTAGTGCTGTGGTTCAAAGATGATAGTTGAACAAGATTTGCAAGTCAGAGGCTTGAAATTCCACAAAGGGAAGATCAAACAGCCTCTTGCTTTTAACAAGCATTTTATTTCTTTAGGGGACTGGACAGTTTTCATCCAGAAAATAAATGCAGAAATTTCATGCAGAAATTAAATGTCATCGTTGATACATATGACAAAATGTTATCCCTGACACACACATTGTCAACTGCCAGCTCATCAGCATATCTGGGAATCCATAGAGATGGTCCTTAAGTAGCTGGATTCAGAGCTGTTGTCAGCAAAGATCACACTTGGACCCTGTCTCTGAAGGAGACATTCTGATTTTCAGGGATAATTTTAGAAATGGCTTCAAGCCTGTGTGTTATCTCTTTAACAGCCCAGACTACAAACTTGAGCCCACGCACCTCTGAACTTTGTCACATTTAAATTTTGAATCTCCTTTCTCTGGCATCACTCCATTTCTAATTATGATCTTAAAAAGCAACAACTACCATCCCCCACTTCCCCTTCCCCAGCCTTTTCAAAACTCAGGCAGGCTGGAGAATGATAATTCTGTATCACGACAACTTCCGAGTTTCTGAATTTTTTCTTTTGATCCATGTTGGATTACACCCAAACCTCTTCAAGCATTCTAATGAAGCACGATTGTGTTAAAATGTCTGCTCTGCTTTTGGAATGAAAATGTTAAGTACTTGATTTGGGTCTCTCTGACACCCCTCAAATAGTCTTCCTGAGACTTGAAGTGTTTTGCCTTCCACTAAGAATCACATTTTGACCAGAAAAGAGTTGGTTGAAAATGTTCAAATTCTACTTCAAATTATCCTGCTATAGCCATAGAGCTTGCAACTTATGTTATTGTTAAATAAATTGCATTTATTTCAACCTCTGCATTGCATTGAAACACACAAGAAAGTAGATTCTGAGTGTGGCTTCTGCCTCTGCTGCTCATCCCACAGTGAATGACTAGGAGGTCTTGTCATTGTAGGTGTGATGACCATAGTAATCCTTTGCTAAACAATCGTGGACCTATTTGGCTACGTTCTTATGTTGATGGTTAGGTGTTGTAGGTTTTGTGTGCAGAAACTTTGGCTACAGTCATCCTGAGTATTTTGATGGTTATTTAGCCATTGATCTTTTACACCATGCCAGATGCAACTTCTGTCAGCTTCTTCCAAATAATTTTAAAATGATGCTGCTAGATAACTAGCAGCTGCTACTGTCAGAAATAGTCAAGGAAATGCTGGGTTGCTCTAAGATCCTAAAATGTCAGCAGTGACATCACAGTGTTCAAGATAGGGGAAGTGTCTAGGGTGGTAAAAAAATGGACAGAAGACAGACTTTCAATAGAAGGACTTAACATTGTAACCTGGCTTGCTCACAAGTACAGGAAAAGATCTGTCAAGTGCCTGAGGACATCTTATATAAGACTTAAAATGCCCTAGGTGTCTGCTTTGAAGCCCTTGCTGGTTTTGGCAGTTGTATCATTTTGTTTCTTTCATAACTATATTCAGCTTCAGCTTAAAACCATTTTTAGGTTTTTTAGTCCATATTTCTCATTTTGACAGTCTGTGGCCCAGAGGCTGCGCTATCCCAAAACGACACAGTGTTTAATAAATCCCAAGCTGATTCATGATAATGCCCTTATTACAATTTTCAGCTCTTCTTAAAGGCTTCCTGTGTTCGATCTGCCCTGATGGCCCGTGGTCAATGTCATTGCGGAGTGGAACTGGGGAGCTGAACTCCCCAGTTGAGATGACAGTGGAAAGATGTAACATTTTGGATAAACGTGTCCCCCATCCGTCTGTCATGGCTGGTGTGCAGCTGTGATAAAAGCCTCCAGCTGCAGGCAGCCAGCAGATGTTTTAGTTCAGGTAGCCGAGCCCCCCGCGGTCGGCGGTGGAGGCGCGGGGGGCCCGGCGCTGTGTGAGGCAGAGCACAAGCACTCTGGTGCCAGGGGACCTCCTGTGGTGCAGGAAAGCAGGAGGAATGTTTAAGTAGTCTTCATCCAAGCTGGATGAGTGCTGTCAAGTAGCTTTCTCAGTTCTTTCACCAATTTGTCTTGATTGCATTGACACTCTCTTGGCATCCATATCCCGTGATTATTCCAGTGAGCACATTTATGATGAGGAAGGTTTGTAGAAAGAGTAGGTTTCAGGTAAAGCTCACTGAAAACAAATTTTGAATTCACATTTGGCAATACCTGCACTCAAAATTTGCTTTGAGGAGTTAAAGATTCATTCAGGCAAGTGAGGAAACAAACATGGCAGGTGACTCAGGAGTTGCATCCAAACTGGTCAAGATTTTACAACATACGCCTCACTGGGTGGCTCTTGCATTTAAACAGTGCATTTGAAACTTCTGGGGGAAACCATAGACAAATGAATTTCAAACTGGACCAATTTTAGCTTGCATACTCTGGTGCCAGTTAGTAAGCAGAAGCATTTGAGGGCATATGTTTGTGTCTTTAATTTTGTGACTTCAAAAAGAGATGGAAATGATCTTTTAAAAAACCCCTAAAGTATCATGGAATTGTTTGCAGCTGTAAATCTGTTCAGCCTGTTGCTCATCTCAGGGCTAAGTACTTGCCAATTATTTATTTTTTTTTGTCAAGCCATTGCAGCCTTCTTCCCACTCTCTTACCAGTGTGGTTTAGGCACGACCTGTGGTCCTTCAAACATGGGCAGGGGCATCGTTTGCAGCATTGAGTGTGTAGGGTGAATTATTTTTAGCAGAAGCCACCAGAGATTGCTTCCTGGCTCTGCGCTTCAGCAATGCAGACACAGATACTTCCAGGCAAATCTCAACACCAGCTTCTTCACCCTGGGGCATTACTTGTCCAGGGTGGAATTCAGTGATCTGGCTGTTTTGTTTCCTTTTAAAGATGTGCTCTGTCCCAAGGAAAATTTTAATCCACTCTACATTTCCTTATTTCCAAGTGTGATAGATGAGCCACTTGTTAAAATGCGTGTGGGGATGAGGTGTTTTTGCCTGTTCTGTCCCAAACTTACTGATTTTTATGTGTCTGTCTCCTCCATAAGATGAAGCCAAAGTAGAGGTTTTTAATTTACTTATCACACAGATTTAATAAACTACAATATGTGCACTTCAAGCACTACAAGATAAAAGGGAAGAAAGGGGTTCCAAAGCCCACAGAATCATTTTTTCATGCTAGCACTTCCTCTGTACGGTTAGAGGATGGAAGTGCACCTTCCATGAGAGTCACAACTGTCTTACTTCTAATTTCATTACTGCTGCTTCTAATTTAATCAGTCTCTCTAAACTAGATGAGATTGAGTGTAGTCAGCCAAACATATCTTTTCCAAGGAACCCCACATTGCCATAAGGAGCTGCACAAAGAAATCCACAAGCCAAAACCCTGCCCTGAGCAGCGCTGGAGATGGGCTGGGTTGTGAGGAGAGGTCACATCGCTGACACGGCCCAGGCTGCAAGTGATGATACTCTTCAGCCTTGGAAAGTGCCATCATCATTTATTGTGAATGAAACAATACCAACCCCTGTGTCCCAACCATATTTCTGAAGAATGATATTATTTTGCCTCCCTCCTTGAGTTGAGCACTGTGTTCTTCAGGCTCCTTCTTAAATTCCTGAAGAGTGCTGATGTACTACAATAAGTGCTTAACTGCTTCCAGCCCGGAGCTGGATGAAATCCTGGGCTGAATGTAGCAACACTTGGATCCTGGCACATATTTGTAAAACAGTATTTTGCAATCTTTTGGGGATTCTAAGTGCCATATGAATCCTGTGCATCATTGTCGAGTAAATTGTGTCACCTTGCAATTTCTAATTACACAACTACTTTACGTGGCATTAATAAAAAGCAATGTGAGGTTTTTCAGTAAATTATAATTTTAAGGGGTTTTTTTTTGCAACCAAGTGGTTTATTAACTCTTTATTATGCCATTTTTAATAGTGCCTTGACATAAAATTGTTGCGTAGTTAGTAATGCCATTGTCGTACTTATAAGCAATGGTTTTACTTTGAACAAATTAAAAAGGATTAGAGTTTCTTTTAAGAGAGTATTTGATCTCAGAGGTAATAATCATAAAGAATAACTTACTTCATTGCACCTTTCCTATGTTTGATCATGCTTTGGAAGCCTGTTTGTGTAGAGGTCACCTCACCTGCTATTCTTCCTGTACAGCAGCTATTTCTGGGATGGAACAGGCTGTGAATTTTTTTCATTCGCTCAGAAACTAATGAAGTTTGTGGGGGGCAAGTGGTTTCAGCGTCAGGCTTCTGCCAGATGTTGCCACCCCACAGCAGGGACAGCTGAATGGCTCATGAAGCAGCCCCTTCCCTAGAACAGTTTTACAGCCAGCCTGGTAAAGGAAGCTGACATCAATTTGATTCATGCTAATCGAGTGAGCTGTAAAGTGCAGCAGCTGACCCAGGAGCTGTTTGGTTGTCCCTTATGTGGAATCTGCAATCTCTGGGAGAGAGGTTTGATGGAGAGCTGCAGGCCATAATGCCCTCAGCCATCCCAGCTTAATTTGCTGATGCAAGTGTGGCAGCACTCTCTAACAGAGCAGGCATTTAGTGCAGGACAAGGAGAATAGCTTAGCTGCTTCATCTGCTGGGGGAATGAAAAGAGGCAGAGCATACAGATGCATGGTGGGATTGTTCAGGGTGCTGATGCTAACACCTACGCTCAGGTATATGGAGGGATAAAAGGAGAGGTGTAGAACCACCTGACAAGTCAAGGCTTCTGATTTTATCAGCCACAACATGGGCTCTAGCAATGTGCACTGGAAGACTTCGTGGCTTTTTTTTTTTTTTTTGCACAGCAGCCCCCCGTGGTACCCAGCAGTCTGTTATGAGATTCGGTAGCTGCACATCCAGCAGTGCAGGTGTACTGCTCAGAGCTGTTGCCATTAAGTATTGATACAATTAGGCTAGGGAGAATTTGTAGAAGAGTGATGTATTATTGCATCCATATCTAGTTTCTCATCAAAGGGGTTGAAAATCTTCACAGGTTCTTCCAGATCTGAACCCTGGGTCAGAATTTGTATGACGCTTGCCAAGGTCAGGTCATTTGCTGTTTTGTTTTTTGAAGCTAAAGCTTCTTGCCTGTGGAAGTCAGATACCTGAATACAAAATGCAGAATCTGAACCAGGGAGAGACCGTTCTCTGAGTAGAATGAACCCTGGAAACCTCTCACCCCAGGAAGCATGTAGGCATCATGAGGGAAAGGCTGAAGTCTGTGATTGAGTATGTAGGGTGAGCAGGGGAGAGATCACCTGTAGGAGCAGCCGCCTACACCTTCTCTTTTATGCTCATTGTAAATAAATTGCATTTATCATTACCCGCACCCTTTGTCTCCAGGCTTCTGAGGTGTTGAAAGCGCCAGTTAAATGGCTTGCCCAAAGAACACACTGTCACATTTGCATAATATTTTCATAGACACCTAGCTCAACCTGAGCCTGAAGGGAGACAGGGATGTTCCCTGCATATTTTATATTCCCATCCCCAATTCCCACCAAAGCTAACTCTAAATCGTGGTATGGATGTGAGTATAATAGAGAGAGAGAGAGATGGCTGAGAGGTCTGAATTTTTCTGGGGTGTTTTCAGACACTCTTAGTTTAAGAAGCAACTTACACCCCATAGAAGACTGAAATAGTGCTATTTAGAAACAAATCAGCTTCCATTTCACCTCTTTCTCAGTATTCCTCTTCTCTCATTCTTCATTACTAGGGACATCTGCATGAAAACAGAGTCTTTTTTTTTTTATATCTTGGGAGTTCATCTGCCTCTGCTGATTATCCCCTCCCTCCCCTCTCCTTCTGAAGTCATTATCTTCTGATTGCATTACATTTGCAGCCATCCCACCGCGGGCTCTCTTCTCATCAAGATTCTCCAGCTAAGCAAGGGAAAGTATAGGTCAGCTTGTGAAGAGGAAACCTCAGGGAGAGCCTGGCCCCAGCAGAAGTGGTGTTGGGGTCCAGTCTATGTCACTGTCTCTCTCAGCCACCATCACGCTCTGCCGCTGCTATTTCTGTAGAGGCGCAATGAACTCAGTCAGGTTTCTCCCACAGATGGTGATGGAACAAGAGCTGGAGGAAGTATTTTTGAAAAGATGTGTATTTGCTGCAAAACACAATGTTATTCGTGTCACCTACCCTGCAGATGTTTGCAAGCTTGAATTGAATTAGGGAAACTTTCATTACAGGAGTGGGGAGAATAACTGAAGATGTAAAATCCTGCTCATTTCCTTGAAACCAGAACTGGAAGCCTTAATTACGATAGAGTTACACTCAGTCTTGCTCTGGGCAAGTAATATTTGTTTAACTGAAGTGGAACAGCTTCCTTAGGAGAAATTGAAGTAGATCCTTCTCACAACAAATGCAACCAAAGCTTGTGTCCTTACTTTGAGTTGGAAGGTGGATTCTGTCATGGGCCTACTGTGCCCAGTTACAGCAGTGAAGTTTTGCCAGTTGGTCATCCTGTGTGATAGAAAACAGTACCTTTCATCTCTTGAAGCATCTTGACAGACTTAACAAATGGTGGAACTATCACTTAACAGGACAGGGCACAAGCTTAGCCAGAGTCACAAAAGGAGCCAATGCAAACACTGAACCCAGCTCCCAGATATTCTGTCACTCAGGTCTGCTTTTTAAAATAACATCTGTCAGATAATCTCTATCAGCGTTTATCCTGTTCTTTGACTGAACCCACTTAGAGGTTTAAAATCAAATTTGTATGTCTCTGGGATTTTTTATAATTCATATTTCCCTCTTCATACTTCCTTCAGCCAGAAAAGGAGGCTCCAAAATAAATTGATGAAATTGTATCTTAAACAAGACCTTCAGAGTTCTTAATGGGGCTCTGGGTAGCGCACTTGGGAGACAGCTTTCCTAAGAAATCTTTTTCCACTGGACGTATCAGAAGAACATTGGCATTGTTCCCTACCTGCTTCTAACTACATGCAAGTGGTGTCACAAAGACATTGTGTTTGTTTCCATTGTTCTACCCCAGCTCCTTCTTTGAAAACATTGCAAGCAATGGGAATAGGCCCCTCTTATTTCTTCGTAGCAAAACCCACACGTGTCCAAGACAGCAACTGGGCCATAATGGCAATACAAAGCAAGTGACAGAACAATTTGTAAACAATTTTGTACAGGGTGAGAATGACAACCCTTTCTTCCCAGACAGATGCCTAAGCTGTTCTGGTTTTCCCCAGGAGGCATTGCAAAGGCAATTCGAACTAACAGCTCCAATACATGTGTACACTTTGTATCTTTGGATAGAGGATGCCAGCAAATATTGAATTTACTTCTAGAATTAAGTGACCATGCAGCAGCATGTTATTGCATTTAATGCTACTTCTGTAGTGCAAAGAGTATCAGTGATAGAAATCAGTTTAAATGTAGGATGATCTGATTTCCCAGTATCCCATTACAGCTGGGAGCTCTGCAGTGCTCCTGCAAAGGGCTCAGCATCTCTAAGTCGATGGGTACATCTGTTTCAGCATGTATTTGCAAAAGGATAGACAGCACAGCGGGTGGCTTGATCCTTCAGTCCTTTGCTTGCTCCTTAAGGATATGTCAAGGACAAGATCATGATCTCATTTCTATTTTAAATCATCTAGGTGAATTAATTTCAAGAGAGTTGAGGATTTGTGTTGGGTTTTGTCCCCTATGGGGATTTTCTTGGGATGGGAGTAGACAGGGTGACTTCAGGTATGCAAAAGACACTGCTTAACTTGAAACCAAGTATTTATGCAGAACGGATTCCCTGTGGATACTTCCTAGGGTTGATCCAAACTTAAAGATGATAAGGGAGCTGGTTAGGTTACTCCCAGTTGTGCATCCTTTGGGGAGATTAGGCAGAAAATAAGTCTGAGGCCAGCAACAGCACAGCATCTGGTTATCCCAGCACGTATCCTGCTTCATGTGCTATATATTACATCTTTAAGAAAAAGATAAGAAAGAAAAACAGCAGAGGAATTCACATTCTTGAAGTTAGTCACTGGATTAAATTGCAATTTGTCAATAGAAATTTAATTTGTATTATAAATTACTGCAGCATAACTCTCAGACACATTTTATCAATGTGTTTCAAATTATTTAATAAAATATTTTTCAAAAAATAAGCACTGCCACTTGTTTTCACCCCACCCCTGTTAAAATCAGTACATTCTGAGGGTTTCCATCACTGTAATAGCCAACTCTGCAAAAATTCCAATGAAATAAACTATCACCAGGAGTATTAAAATCCATTGCCATAAACAAAGCCTTTTTTCCCTCCCCAATCAATGGCCTGCTGTGTTGCTGCTAATAGGACTGTACAGAAGTTGCACAGAAAGGAATTTGTTTGTAGGTTCCTCTGACATTTTTTGTTTGGTTTTCTTGATGGAGAGGGGGCAGGAGAAGAATGTCATGGCAGGATTCAGAAATTACTTCACTGAACTTAGTATTTATTGTAGAGATGAAATCCTTCAATCAGCAGAAAGGGACACATTCAACCTGTACATTGGAAGAAAATTTTCATTGCGGAAATGGGTGAAAGGCACAAAACAGGAAGGAAACCTCAGAAAATGTGACTGCTGCCTTTATTTGTGACATCTTTGCAGGCAGAAAAATGTTGTCATATTTTGCTGCTGGTTTACAAATGTACACTGATTGTTTCCAATCTTATCCTTCCCTATTTCAGCCCTGGCTTTATCCTACAGTTCTGCCATTGTACGTTCAGGCTGATTCCCTGCTTTTGCAGCCCTGAGTATCCCACACGTAGTCTGCCAGTGCACCATTTTATTCTTCCTCGTTTCGTACAAAGCATAATTTCCTTTCAAAAACATGAATAATAATGGATATTTATTTCTCTTTTTATTTTCAGGTAAGTGGCCATTCCTGCTTTTGTCAGACTGGTGAATGATCAGCAAACTGCAGCTCTCAAAGGTAGTTTTTGTGGCTCAGTTTCTTTCCGAGAACCCTGAAGTATTTTCCTCATTGGAGTTTGTACAGCACCTCGGCAGGAGGTTTGAGATAGGAAAACTGGGATTTAACCTTAACCAAACAATAATTTCTTTTCTTTGATTTTTGTGGTTTAGTCTAGCCTTACTGAGGTGCCCAGAAATAAGGAGCTACGGATACAGTGTGGGGAGAGATTATTCAACAATGGATCTTCAACCACTAGGAACAAAAATGTGAAGGGACCATGGCAGAATAGTTGTTTAAGCCCTCAGAATCAAAAAATTGACTTCAATAGTTGTGAAGTTAATAAGTCATATACTTTTAGTCTTATTTTTATTTGTTTGGAGGGGCGAGGGGGGTGGGTGTTGTGAATCTGGAATATTTTCTCCCTCCCTCCCTTTTTCTCTCTCCCCTTCTCTACATAAAGCTGTTTAAAATTATTAAAAAGAAGGTAATGACATTATATTTATTTTCAGGAATGTAGAGATTGATCTTTAGGGAAGAAATCTTAATGACATAAGCAGTATCAATCATTGGGGAAAATATTGTCACAACATGAGATTAATTTTACTTTAAATGCAGGGTTTTAAGGGTAATTCCATGGAAAGGAAAAAAAAAAAAAAAAGACTACCTAAATTGCTTGGGTACAGAGAACCCCAATTCTCTGATATATAAGACAATTTTATAGGTCTCTGATTTGTTGCTTGATGATTTTTGATGCTGAATGGACAGTTATTTTCCAGTGCGACTAAACTATTGTCTCAAATGAGTTAGTTGGGCGCAGCTCTGAGTATAACCAAGAAATGTAAGCCTGGAATACATTAAGTATCAATATTAATTAATGAGTCTTGGACACACACAGGAAATTGCCTTAAACCTCCAACCTTCTGAAAATATCTTCAAGTGGGATTACTGACATAAAGGATTTGATCTAATTATCACTGCTAATTTCCTTTAGGATGGTGGCAGCAACGCTGTTGTTAAAAAAGGCACAGTCAAGATTAGTCACCTACAGTATTAGTGTTAATCCCTTATCTGTATTACTAATATTTTAAAACTAAATCTTTTAGAAATTATCACCACCGGTCCTGCTTCACAGTTTATTCAGTGTGGGCAATTAGATGGCTCAATTATTTCATCCTGATGTGCTGGGGTTTGGGTTTTTTACTTCTTGAAGCTTCCTTCTGCTGAAATTGGCATTACTGGCTACACTTTCTTAGCCTTTTTTGCGATCTGAAATGCTAGCTGTACACCGTAAGAGTAGGAGGCATATAGATTGAAATGATTTAGCAAGATTATGTGTTTTTCCCTCTGGCTTAGCCACTATAGGTAAGCAAACTGTGAAATAAACAAAACCCAAGAAAATAGTGATGAAGGGGCAGGAGAGTAATC
>VZRS01000253.1:78066-127902 GCA_013398055.1 Ifrita kowaldi | reverse complement strand
CCCCCATCTCCCTGATGTGTTTTTTTTTTTTTTTTGGGTGTGCTTAGAGTAAGCAGCTGTGAGGCAGCCTGTGTCTCACAAGAAGCAGCTCCACACCCAGCACTCTTTTACTGGGACAGTGCAGAGAGGTCTCACAGGGACATTGGGAGGTGTGGGCACTCCCCTGCATTGCATGGTGGAGGTAAGGAGATGCTTGCTCCAGTAGCTTCCTGGGGAGCAGGGACTCCCAGCACATCAGTCCTGCCTTAGCAGGCCAAATTATCTCAGAAAAAAAGCCCATGGGGGCTTGGATGCTCTGTGAGCCCCAGCATCTGCCAGAAGAATATATAGCCTGTAGAAGGTTCCTGAAAGAACCAACCAACTCTGTTCCCTCCCAGCCTTCAGTGTTGGAACAGAGAAAACTCAGCTGACAACCTGCTGCCTCTAACACTGACACAGAGAAATGTTACCTATCTGTGCAGTTCATTATCTGGTACTTGGATCGTAGTGAATAAAGTTGCTGCTGAAGAAATCCCATAGCCACCAATGTCATATTAGACAGCACAACATGCTATCAGCTCTTAAATGTCCAACTCATCAACACAAATTGGTTCCTCTGAACAGCAATCCCATGCAGAGATCAGTTTTCCCTTGATGCTCCCTTTTTCTTTTTTCCCCTCTGTCCTGGTTTTCTTCCTTATGCTCTTTGAATGGTCAAGTGGCCTCTTCTTACATAGACCTTGAAGTATTTTAATTGGCACACAGACCTCATCTGGAAACGAATATCTTTTATTGGTGCTTTGATTTGTTTCTAATGCTATTTTATTGGCAATTGTTTCAGGGTAATGATCCAAACCTCTGCAGTGCTTTTACATGAACACGTGATGCTTCGATAGGGGATGAGAGTTTTGGAGATGGCTCTGTAGCTGGCAGGCTTTGATTCAGCAACTGTGCCAACAGGTACAGGACTTACCCCCTGCTTCTGAGCAGAAAGCAATTAAAATAGTACCAGTTTTTAGAGAGCTGTCTCATTGTTGTGCCTCAAAACAGCTGAGCAATAAAGGGCAACACACAAGATAAATGTGAGAAAACCTGGCAAATTCTTGTGTGATAGTGACACCCTGCAAATTAGCAAACAGAGACGATAATAACAATAGGAACAAAAAAGAGCAAAGAGGGTGAATCACAACATGCACTTTCTTCACTTACTTTAAAAGTTGCTAGTTGTCGATACCTTTTTAATTCTCTGAGCAGATTTCATAAGAGTAATAAACTTTTTGACAACATGGCACCACTCCCCTGTAAGCATCAATCCTTCACTGAGCAGCACAGCAATATTGTTGTAGGTAGGGACCTTTATGTAGAAGGCATTAATGAGCCTTTCACAGACAAAAAGAGGTGAGGGAGGAACACTAGAAGTTTCTATCAGTGACGCAGCTGCTCTGTGCAGCAAAACAGAGCACTATGTTTGGAAGGAAATGTGGGCTGCAGAAAACGATGGGGGATGTGCAGGCGTGCAGTTATCCTCTGTGACTTGGAGGAAAAAAAGGATGGATGTAATGGGAGCAATCATAACTGTTTGTGTCTGCATGCCTATGCAGATGTACACTTAACACTTGCAAACTCATAGAGGTGGACACAAGCATGTCTTTGTGTGACTCTGTGGCACGAGAGACCTTGGAGAGATGAGGAAGGAGGCCTGTGTAGTTTACTCTTTCTGTTTTATAGACCCAGAAAGCTGGGCAGAAGTAGTTCCCAAGTCATTTCTCAAAGATCACCAAGGAGATGAACAGGACTCTGACCTTTTGAATCCTGGCCTGTCACAGTATCCTCTGAGAAATACTGACAGCTGATCTAGGATCTCTGCAAACCAGGAAGTGAAGGAAGAGTACTCCTAGATATCGTGGGGGAAGTGTGAAGGGTTTGTCTGGCATTCTGACACATTTCTCTCTCCCACCCCACCCTCTGGCCCCAAAGGCCTCAGAATGAAGTAATTCACATATCTTTCTCTAACAAGAGCCACTGTGTGTAAAAAACCCTCTAGTGATCTACCTACCTTTTGAAAACTTCATAGGGAAAAAGGATTAGAGAGTTACTACTTTTTTATTTATTTAGTCTTTTAAATGAAAGCACAGTTCTTTGGGAAATGTCTGGCACCTTCTTTAAAAATCTGACCCTCTTCTGATGTTTCTAATTCATCATTGACTCACTTCTCAAGTTTTCTTTTCACCTTTTCCAAATGGATTCCATACTGCTTGAACTCACCAGGTTCTTTCAAAGAAACTATATTTGAAGCTTCTAAGACAATCTGCTCTTCTGATAGGGTGTTGCTAAGAATCACTGAAAGCATTTTCCAATCCTTATACATCACCTATAGTTTGCTGAGTCCCATATTTCAAAAATGGCTTGTTTAAATCTCCCTGCAAAATGCTCTCCCATGGATCAGGCAAACAGTTCTTTCTAGCTGCAGTCAGGGTAAGCTTCTGAAGTGGAAACGACCTTGTCTGCAAAGAGAAGAGGTATGAAAGAGCAGTCAGACTCTCTCTTAGTATAAACAAGGCTGAGACTAGCATTTTTTCAGGGGAATAATCGGTCCTCTTCCTCACTATGAAAATAATACCAGTCATAGTTGTATTCCCTTGCTTGTAGAAGGCTTCCCCAGAAGATTAGAGGCGCCATCAGATTTATCTGAGAAGCACATGGGCGGGGGAACACCGCACCCCAGCTGCACCTGCAGCATCCTCAGAGCCAAGCAGTAGGATTTTAACTCTGGCTCCTTGCAGAGATTTGTTTCAGATGCTGTCTATTGTCTGTGGGCAGAGGTGTAGTCAGAAGAGTGGCTTGTCTGTCTGTCTACCTGCCTGGGTTATTGTTTTCCTCCAATTCAAAGCCTCCCACTTCTGACCTAGCTCACTTTCCAGTCCCTCACCAAACCTCGGGATAGCAGGTGTTTCGCTGAGCAACATGGGCAGCACTGGAGCCTGCCACGGATGGTCTGTAAATCAGTTTGCTCTGTGCAGCACGGCTCTGGCTTAATGATGAGTCAGAAGAAAAATGTTATTAATATTTAATGTGCAAGCCGAATGTCTAGCGTGCTGTTATTAGTTACACATCATGAGGGGTGCAGTATTGGCTACCAGTCAATGCAGGTCGCTTCCTCCAATGTTCTCATTCTGCAGACTTAATTCGTACTGTATTTTTCCATTCACTGAGACAAATGTCTGCTCCATTTAAAGGAGCTTTGTCAAAATCTTCTAGCTAAATCTTTAAATTGGTGTGCCTAGCTTTCAAGACCCCTTTCTGTGAGACGCTTGATTACTTTTGAGAGCAATTCTTCAAGCGGTAGGGCACTGCTGTCTTTTAAAGGGGCTCTGTGCTGCACCTCAGCCACGAGCCTTCATGGAAGAAAGCACTTCAGGGTTGAGACACAGGGAGTAAGGGAAAGAGATCTGTGCTCTTTGCTTGCCTGAATTTGTTCTTAATGAACAAACTACTGCTTGGGTGTGCTTCCAGTGCAACTTTTAGACCAGGGCTGTGTTACTAAACGAGAAACAGCGTGCTGCTGGCAGATAATCCAGATTCCTATTTGCAGGAGGAAACAACTCAGCATTGGATGCTATGCCAGTGTTGGGTCATACTGGAAATGAGCTGCATCTGCAGCCTTATCCTGTGCTGTAGCTGTCAAGACCCAGAGGAGACAGTTTCCCATGTGTGACCTCTTCTTCATGCCCCTTCATCCACTGACTTCCAAAGATAGAGTCTGCATGGTTGTGCTGCCAGGATTTCCAAGTGCTGCTCGCTGGGTGAGGAAGGATGGCTGCCCCTGACGTAGACCCTTGTCCCATAGCAGCCAGATGCAACTCTGGTCTTCAGGAGGATGAGGTTTTATCCATGGGTACAAGCAAGTTCCTCAAGGGTGAGAACAGTAGTCTAGGCCAGTATCCTTTTCTGCGACCCGTGCAAAAAACAAAGCTTTTTCAGAAAAAGTATTTGGACAATTTCTGCAGTTTCCCTCATATTCCTCCAGCATACACAGTCATTGGACTGGGGGCATTAGGAGATGCATTTCTTCCTATTTGCTTTCATATCTCTTTGTGACCTCGTTGTCCATGCATTTGTCCTGTTGTTTAACCTGCTGATACAATCTGCCCCTGCAGCCTCCTATAGCAGCAGATTCACAAAGGGCTATATGAAAAAAAAGAGAAAAAGAAAAAAAGAAAGGAAAAGAAGCCATTGTGTTCCTGGAAAAAGACACATGGTTTATAAGTTAAGTATTTTTCTCTTCTTGTTTATTTAATACTGCTTGGGAGCATTTGCCTCAGGGGTGGATTGGCTTGTGAAGGGAGTGACACTGAGACTTAGAGAGGCCCTTTCTGATTTTGTGCTGTTTTCATGCAAGGCCCTGTCCTTTGCTTTCAGCTGTGTTACCCCTGATTCCCAGCAGCACAGCCTAAATTAGAAACAGAGCTCATGAGCTTCTGCATCATTCATTCCTCTTGCATTAAATTGACCAACTCTTGAAGTCCTGCTTGCTTGGAACCAGCACCAATAAGAAGATGAAATGAAGCAAAACAATTGTATTTATAAAGCATGTCTTTTCTTATGGCATTTAGGGGGAAGCATGTACAGTTCTCTTTTACTCTGTTCTATTTACAAGATATACCCAGCTCCTGTTCATCTTGAAAAAAACGATGACAAGAAACGCACAAAAGCCGTACACAGGTAATAACACTTCTGGAGTGGCTGCTGAAAAAAATTATGTATGAGTCCCAGCAAAAACAGTTGCTTTTCTGTAAGAGCATTAACCCATTTCCCTCCAAACACCTGTATTTCCTCATCCCCAGCTGCTCCCAATTTTATGGTAGACTATATCTTTGAGGCACTTCACTGGGGCAATCTCTTATTCATCAAATTGGGGTCAAACTAACTGCAGGATGCCTCACTCAGCCATGGTGCTCATCTGCACTTCTTGCAGGAAAATAAAAGTTACCTTTGAAGTGAAAACTATGAGAGAGAGTTATGTG
This sequence comes from Ifrita kowaldi, assembly GCA_013398055.1. Lineage (NCBI taxonomy): Eukaryota > Metazoa > Chordata > Aves > Passeriformes > Cinclosomatidae > Ifrita > Ifrita kowaldi. The sequence goes on along the minus strand of VZRS01000253.1, from coordinate 122,899 downwards.
ACTTGAATAGTCTGATTTTAAGACTACTCGGTCTCCTCTTAATCATCCTATTCTGACCACATAGTAACAGATTAAAAGATAGGTTCCACAGTGTCACAATTTTGTTATTTCTAAGTTTTAGCAAGCGTGCTGGAATATAACAAAGATTATAAATGTGTACACAGGGCCATTTTTCTCATAAAAAATAAACAAAAGCAATTTTGGTGCAGTAGACCAAAACCAAGCCAATAAAATCATTGTGTGATGTAGCAGGGAGGGCATAGATACGCATGGAGCATATTTTGAATTACTTTATTAATGTTATCATTAATATTCTTACAAATCATGTGGTTCTATAAAGCTCCAGTGACATAATCCTTCAGACTGCGACCTGGTGCCCACTGGTGTCAGTGGTAACTGTCAGTAGATTAAGTATGTAAAAAAAAGGTTCAAAAATGCAGTAACTCTTCTCTCAATTGAATAAAAGTGAAGTGTTCTTTTGCATTGGAATTAAGGTCATGGTAGTTAAGGAACCTGGAGCATTTTTACCCACTTCAGAGCCTGTGTCCTGAGAGAGAAACAAAATTCCACTTAGGAATAATTGCATTTATTCTTTCTATGTTCTTTTTTCTTTTTTTTTCCTCTTCTATACCTGCTATGGAGGTCCCTGTCTGTCCTACCCCAGCAAAGTAGACACATTTCAGTAAATGAAGTGTATGAAGTTTTCAAAACATTCAATGAATTCTTGGGAAGAAGTATAAATTCTGGCTCTAATATTGATGCTAATAAGTTATATGCGTATTTTTTTTAAATTGCAATCAGAGTATAAAGATTTTGCTGTGAATTGTAAAATTAGCCAAAGCTGCCTGGCATGTCGCTGCTGCACTTTTTCTCTTCCACATGACATATTCTTAACTAAGTCAATCATTTACATGGGCTTTAAATTTAATTTAAATGTAATGAATTTAAATTGGGCTTTGCTCTATTTCAAGGTTGTTGGGTTACTTTTCTGTAAGTTAACATTCAGCGTGAGGGATTCAACTTCTGGATTTTGGTTTCAACTGCTCTCCCTCACTCTTAAATTCCCTCCTCCTTCCCCTCCCACCACCCCCCTTTCCCTTTATCATCTTTCCACAGCAAATCCATCTACACAGCCTTTAACTGCCTTGTGGCCCAGGAAGGGTGCATGGGCAGGGGAAAGGGGGCAACACAGCCACAAGCTGCGTGTGTTAGGAGTGTGAGGATTACTGATTGAAGCCAGCAATAGAAAAGCATTACAAGAAAATCAAATAGATATATTTTTGGGAGGAATCATGAGATTCTTCCTGCACATGAGTGCCTATCTCAGTAATCATTCTCTTCCTCGATCAGAGTCCTCTTAATCCTCCACCCCATCACCCTCCTCCATCAAATCTCCAATACTTCTGAAATAAATGAAATCAAGAATTAACCTTTCAACCATGAAACATTCCTTTACTATGGTACGTGTGTCCCCTGTTAATCTCGCTGCTACAAAAACATGAGGCACAGACTATTCCATTAGTGGTACTAGGCTTCTAAATTTTCTACAGTTGCCCTTGAGTGTCTTTTAAGGACCCCTAAGTCCATTTCTACAAGAATCTCATGATGCCTTTTCCCAGACTTTGGAAAAAGGAGATACTGGTCTGTGACTGACTCAGTCTGGAAGAGGTTCTATTAAGCTCTGGGTTGTCTTCCTACCGTGTGACAGACAGATGCTACCTGTTGGTAGGTAATTGTGCATCCTTGTGGATTTAGGGAAGATTTTCTTTATCATAAGAAGGTCATATCATATGTTTGAATAAACAGGAGTGTAAGTAGTCCTGGCTCAACAGTGGAGAGTCGAGATGAGCAACATCGGGAGAGAACTTCTGGGCGGAGTCAGGGCATTTGAATTTGAAATTACTCAAGAGGTGAGAAAGGGATGAGTTTTCCATACCTTATGGACTGTGTCTCACAGAGCCCGATCCCAGCACTGTTCTTGCAGAATTGGAATGTGTAAACAGTATGCCTTGGGTATTCTGCTTACATCTTCAAAGTCTTGCTGTTTTCTTGGTTGGTTTTTTCCACATCCTAAGTTCCTAACCAAACTTGTTGTGTCTGCTCCTGACAGTGCCATTTAGCTTTATCGATACCTAGCAGGGTCATAAACATTCAGTGTGTATTCACAGATTAGAGCCACTGATTGAACTGTGGCTGCTCTCACTTGCACCTTTGTTCATTATTGTGATATTGAACCAGACAAAAGATCTGTTGCATTCAGTGGCCTGACTCCAGCAAGAGCCAAAATATTTTTCTAACACCAAAGGAGAGAGAAGAAGCCTAAGGCACCAAGATGTATTCGAAACAGGGTCTAGCACCCACTGTCAATGTAAGCTGCCATCAGTAATGGGGAAAGATGTCCCCATGGCACTTCATAGTACCCTCTCTGTGGACTCATTTCTCTCTAGTTCCTTTTCTCCCATATCAGCTTCATGTTGTGTTACGTTTTCTTTCTCCTAATTGAAGCTGGCGTTAATTGATACTATTCTGTTTTCTCCCATCTGAATGTTGTCTTCACCCTGAAATAAGGTCAATGGACCTGTAAATACTACAGTGTGCTGTCTCCTTTCATCTTCAAATAAGAACTGGGGTGCTGCTGCCACAAAACTCAGTATCACCTCTACTGCACTGGCCACAGGCTCACCATGGGTTAACAAAATGCTGGTTGCAAAGCACAGAGAAAATATAGAGGTTCAATAGTAATGAAGTAACAATGTACTAGCATAGCAAAAAATGGAGTGAAAATTATAGCATAGCTGATTCATCACTGTGTTATTCTACTTAAACCAGTAGTGATTCAGAGCCAGCAGCTTGGGAGAGGTTGTTAGAGTCTTTATGAAGTTTAGAGCCACTTACCAGTATACGCTCAAATTCATTTTGTTTCATTATGGCCATGATAACCTTATGTGTTTGAAGATAGTGACTTGGGTTTTTTAGTTTTGTTTTGGGTTTGTATATTTTTTTGCCTCTTGAAGGACAAATCTCTGGCTAGGTTTCTATGTGCTTCTGCCATACAAAAACTGATTTGGAGAAATATTATTAAGAGCACAGCTGTAAACCCGTAGCAGGTTGTAGCATCATGGGATAAGTGTAGCAACTTTTAAAAGTAGTTTATAATTTCTGTGCTCTTGTAAATGCAGCAAGCCTTTCTACTCCGTGTTATTCTTGCCATATAATTAGACATACTTAGAGTTTTCTTGATCTAATATTTCTGAGAGTTAGGTAAATAATTTATGGGGTACTCTTCACAAATGGATACAATGTGAATTCAGAGCTAATCTGCTCCTCTGGAGGTACATAAAATTATCAAGCTTATACAAGAGCAAGCTAATTAGGAAGCAATCATCATCAACAACAGCTGTTCTTAGCTCACTGAAGGGCGGAGGCTTTTCTTGCACAGTCCACTCATCCATTTCCTCTCTCCAGCTTTCCATGAGACGAGCATCTCCAGAGCTACTCTTGTGCAGCAATTCCTGTCACTCTCAGTTCAGAGTTTCTGCTATCTAAACAGGGAGTTCACGTCTGCAGCAATTTGTCAGCATTTTGCTAAGGATGGATGCATATCTGGAGAGTGGTGGAAAGGGAAGGACGGGTGAAGTATCCAAAGTATGGTTTTCCCCACTGTCCCAAAAATTATGAGTGCATATTTATGTCAGCTACAGTGTTCTTTATATCAACTCTAGTATTTCAGCCAGGATAAAACTAAAATGCACATCAGAGAAATGAATTAATTCTACAGCAGTACTGTTAAAATGTAGTGGCTGGGAATGTTGCAGTCAGCCCTTCACTGACCTCACCTTTGGTCTTTTAAACCCCATTATGAGCAGGGCTTGGCCCATGGGGCAGGAGATACATCAGCTTGTACCTCAGAAATGGATAGTAGCTCTCCAACCTGAAGCATGCATGAACTCAGCAGATACCTTTTTTCTTGCACTCCCATCACATCACACAATGGCAAGCCAAGCCAAGTGTTCTTTGTTGAAACCAATATTACCTGCTGATTTGGTGTTCCTGCCTCAGTGCCCACGGAAGTGCTTGCTACTAGCAGAGACTTTGTGTTGGGCAGGTGAGAGATGGAGAAGTAGGAATCAGCTGTGGAAGGTCTGTGGAGAGAGAGAGAGAGAGACAGAGAATGGGACAATGGACAAAGGGGTTTTCAAGATCATTGAACTGCCAACTCCCTCATATCCTCCAGTAAATCAAAAAGCAGTGAAACTCTGTGTGGGGAGGAGATGACATGTTGGACACAAGGCTGGAGGCACATGCTGCTGGAGGCAGCTTTTATCTTCAGGAATGAATGACTGGAAAGTTTTTAGAAGAACAGGGTATCTGCAAATATTACAGTGCTTTTCCTCTTGAATTCTGCTTTTGGTCTCATCAGACCACCCTTCATCCACCAAAGCTCTGACCCCAAAGAAGGCCAGACTCTCACACTGCCTGGAGAGCTGCCTGTGGCCATCTCCATTTCTTATTGGTCTCCTCTCACTGGGACAAAACAAGGAGAGCTGAGGGGAAGGGGGAGGTGACTATCAGTGGAAAGGCTTTGAGAAACCTTGTGAAAGGTAGGCTTCTCCTTGGCAAACGGTGTTGCTTGTCATCATGTTTGATCTTTCCTATGGTTTTTACATGGCTGCCTAGCAGAGGATTACTGCTGGAATTGGACAGAGATGCCTGTGAAGTTAGTAGGCTTCTGACAACATGGAGAAGCAGATCAGTCATCAACAATGGCAACAAAACACAGACCAAGATTCCTGGCCTCGCCCTGCCTTCCACCTCAGGAAGGAGGAGGCAGAAGCTCCGGAACAATGGGGCAGTCCCAGCTTCGGTTTCCCTCTGTAGCACCTGATGCAAGTCGTCTCTTTAGAGGTGTTAGCCTGTGTTCAAGCCTGGTTTTCATACTGCACACAGTGGTCTGCTGGTACAGAGCCAGCTTTTTGCCACCACAGGATTGCAGACGGGATATTCAGTCTCCCACGAACTCAGGAGATGCAAAGGAGGTGACTGAGTTTGGGGAGAGGAAATATGGGTGTCAGAAGGGGAATTCAGGGTTGGCAAAGCCTCTGACAGCTTTATAGATGAAACCGCTGCCAGATGTTAATTGTTTTCTGTGTAGTTTTCAATTGATCTGTAATTTGACTGTAGATTCCAGGCTTTTATAATAAATTGTGTACAAAGCTAGCCACTTAAGGAGATAATAAAGACTCAAAGGCAGACAGAGGCATAAATTTGCACTTATCCAAGAGTAAGAGATGAGTTAGGGCCTCTCTGGCAGTCTTTTTTTTCCCTTCTCCTTCCTCCCTCCTTTTGTTCTGTGGGAGGAACACGAGGGAACCAGAGTTTCTGTGCTCTGCAGACAGAGGAGAGAAGTTGAAGGTCAAATCCCAGCTGTGCTGCAGACACATTCCTTTTGGTGGAGATGCCTCAGCATCCGTTTAACTGGCAGATTAAAGCTGCTGTTTGCTCTGATGGTGCAGGAGCCTTTTCACTGATCAGACGTTCTCCTCTGCCTTGGTTCATTTATGCATACCCACACTCACTGGTGTGTCCATCCATCTACTTTTTTGCGTTATCTCTGCAGCAGCTGTTGCCTTCACTTGCTGTGGTAGAAGCTTGCTATGGTAATAACCTACATGGCTTAAGCAGAATGAAAGAGCTTTCCCTGAAAATATTTTTTCTTTTTCCCCTACCAAAATGTTCTGAGAAAATCAGTGGCTTCTCTTTATATTCTTGCAGGAAAACTGCATGATGTGTGGATGACATGGTGCTCTGAGTAGTGCCAGGGCTGTGTGTAGCAATAAGTTGCATAAAACTGCTGACATGATAAATTGCATGAAACGACGAGAATATTGAGCAGGAGTCACTGTGGAGGTGAGCTGAGCTCCACTCCTGAACTCACTACTGGCACGAGAGCCTAAGCATCACGTACTGGGAACTGGTTTTTTTTCTGATGGCTTCAGCAAAGCCAAACTGATTTGCATCACCTGATTGTATGGCCCTTTCCCATCGGTTCTGTGAAGGCTGACAGTGCGATAATATAATTTGCAAGATGCTGAGAACAGCCACTGTGCTGTTGGATGGTTCAGAGGGCTCTGCGGGAGGCAATTCCATTCTGAAATGGTGGAAAGAGCAAGCATCCTCTTTTTCTCCTCCCTGCCGTGCAGGGGCAAACCTGTGCAGCAAGTGGCTGAGAATGGCCAGGTTCTGTCCATGCTGCCCTGTGATGCTGTGAGTGCATCCTCCTCCCCAGTGCTCTGTTGTCTCTTTCATACCTAGACATGTCTATATGTTCCTTACAGCTGCGTCCAGGTTTGCCTGCTGCCACAGTACCCACTGCATTTAGGTTATACTTGCAGTTGTTGCTCCAAAGGAGTGTTCAGGTCTGGAGAACACAATAAATACTTCTTTCTAGAGTTGTAGTTAGAGGTTGCTTTTGTGTAAATCCCTCTGCATGGCAGTGTACATTTCAGGGGCTGTATGAGGCTCTGTACTGGTGCACAAAAGCATTTGTCTGCCACTGTCCATGTGCATTGCCCTTCAATTCTGTCTGACAAAGCACATGGCTAAATTTGTACAGTTTCTGTAGCTTATGAAAGAATATTTTTAGTGCTTTTGTGATTTTTCAGCTGGGTTAGTTGAGGTCTCTGGGTGTTTGTCTGTCTAGCTGTCGGTGCTGTCTGGGTTCCCTGTCTGTGACTGGGCCCACAGCAATGCTCAGTTGTGTTTGCCAAAGCATGTAAGACGTGTATGTGTAATCTGCTCAAAAGTGTGCCCATGTGTGTTTGCAGTGGGCTCTGAGGATTTTGCTCCTTCACGCTTTGCCATCTCAGTGCTCTCTGTGTGCATATGTGAGCATGGCTTCCCTGCCCCGAGACTGTAGCACCCTGAAAGAACAGGATGCCAGCCAACTGCTGGCTCACAGTGTGGTGTAGACTACCTGTCACATGGGATTAGTTCTTCTGCTGTAGTTTACTATGACAAGCTCTCCTTTTGGGTGCACAGATCTGGAGCTGAATGCATGCAAAACAGCATTGTGCAAGGTGACAGGCGCTCTATTTTGTGTATAGTTGGAGTCATGCCTATTACCCTGTGATGCTGAGTAGGAAATCCTCAGTGAGATCACTTAAAAAAAATGTATTTGTTTAGTTTCTCTTCAGTTGCATAAAACATCATTACATTGGGGTTCTTACAGCACAGTCAGTTTCCCTGCTGAATAGGAAATGAAGAAAAGTGAGTAACACGAACAGTATTTAATGCCTGGGGGTACTAGTGGGGTTCTCAGGGCTGCAAGAGCCATGGGACTGCAAAGCTGAGGAGGGCACTGACAGAGCTGGTGGGGAACCCAGGGCTGGAAGAGCTGGGACAGGGGGCTGCATGAAAGCACACACAAAGCTGTTGTGGAAAAAGGTCCTTTCAATTTATTGTGGTCTTCCTCAGTTTACAGAACAGTTAAATTCTCCTATACCAGTTAGAACATCCTGCTGACAGTTAAAGCAGCGAACAGGTAAACCCTGCAAGCTCCCCCTCATGGCTGGCCTGCCTGAAGTGACCTATCTGTGATGCAGGAAATGGGCCATTTTATGGTCTAAGATAACCATTTCTGTAAAGGCTGAAAGGCTCACAACCCTTTAGCATTTACAGATCTGTTGGCTTTTCCCCTTTTGAACCACATCACTGGTCTTCACCATTTGGCAATAATTCACTATATCCATGTTTCTCTTCTCATTGTGTGATCCTCAGAAGCAGAAGGAGAGTGAGAAAGGATTGCTCAGGTTTTTCCTTCAGACACAGACAAGGTAGACACCAAGTTGCAGTTGAGAGTTGAGGAATCTGTCTTACATCTGGTTTGCTGTTTTTTCCTCTCTCTCTCTCTGTTGCTCTCTCCTCCTTCAGAGTACCTTGAACTTGTCAATATGTAAGGCACTTGGAGCTCTGTGTTTTCCAATAGCACCCATAGATGGGGTGGCTCCCTGTCTGGAGAATGACTGCACCACAGAGGGGGTGGGTTATCAACCCAAGTGAAAAGGGGTGGTGTGTAGGTGTGTTTTTACTTCCTTCTGCCTCTGGTGGAAACGTCTGAAAGAGAAATAATATCTCAAGGACATTCTCCACCCACTTTGGAATCACTTAGCCAGCTGGAGAGGAGCTTCAAATATGTCCAGTTCTGCCAAGCCCTGTGATGGGACTTTTATTCATGCTAACAANAAGGTAGACACCAAGTTGCAGTTGAGAGTTGAGGAATCTGTCTTACATCTGGTTTGCTGTTTTTTCCTCTCTCTCTCTCTCTGTTGCTCTCTCCTCCTTCAGAGTACCTTGAACTGTCAATATGTAAGGCACTTGGAGCTCTGTGTTTTCCAATAGCACCCATAGATGGGGTGGCTCCCTGTCTGGAGAATGACTGCACCACAGAGGGGGTGGGTTATCAACCCAAGTGAAAAGGGGTGGTGTGTAGGTGTGTTTTTACTTCCTTCTGCCTCTGGTGGAAACGTCTGAAAGAGAAATAATATCTCAAGGACATTCTCCACCCACTTTGGAATCACTTAGCCAGCTGGAGAGGAGCTTCAAATATGTCCAGTTCTGCCAAGCCCTGTGATGGGACTTTTATTCATGCTAACAAGACAAGCCACTGTGAAGTACCTGTTTGAGGAATTTCAGAGATGAGCCCCCTTCCCTGTGGCAGAGATGCCTCTTACTCTCTAATCAGCAACTCTCCCAGAGAGGTTGCGCAGTCCATGCTGTCTTTGGGCAAGTTGCCCTCCCCTGAATCTTCTCCACACCCTGTTTTAATTAAACAGCCTAATCTTTAAGTGACCCTGTGCCGTGACGGCTGCTAGAAAACCTGCAGTGTCCAGACATGCATAATTACTCACTTCAGAGATGCTGTGCTCGGCCATCCAAATGAGGATGCCTTCACCCCTCTTATTTGCAGGTTCCAGTATTTTTTCTCCTGCGGTGCCAGGCGCAACCCCCTGCACGTGGAATGTGCTCGAGTCTGGCTGTCATTAAAGCTGGCTTCTGCCTGCAGTCCTTTGTGCCACGCCGAGGACTCCTTCCCTTTCTACCTGAAGCAGCCTCAAGTTCTCTGGTGAGGGTCCGCAGTTGCGGGGCTGAGTTCAAGTTACTCCTCTAGTTCAGTGGGGGATTTTGAAGCCCTGGAGGATTTGTTCTTAGCTGGATGATCCATCAGTAGAAAGTTAGCAGCCCCACAGCTTGAGGGTACTTTATCTTTCAGTGGGGCAGAAGAAGGGGCTGTATTGAATACCTTTATCAGGGGAGAATTGCAAATTGCAGGTTCCACACAAATGTGCTGAACTGCTGAGCATATGTCTGTATAAATTTTAGTTTATTAGGCTTTGTTGCTCAAGGGCATTTCAAGGACTCATTTAAAACTGAGAGAAAGAGAAAGGCTTTACAGGTGGGAGAAGGAGGAGCTGCCATCACACTGCTGTTGAGATGGTCTGGCTGGATTCCTACTGCTTCCCATCCACACAGACTGGAATGTGCAGGGGAGAAGAAAACCCTGTCTCTTTAATCAGGAAAGTTGAAAAGGCATAAATAAATAAATAACCCTGTTCCCTTAATATTCTAGACTGAATCTCTATGAAGTGAAAATGAAAGGGGGAGAATGAGAAAATCATAGAGTTTGTCCTGTGCAGCATAAATCTGCCATCACGTCCAGACTTCTAGGTGGTGGGCCTGCACATGAAATGGCCTTATTTACTCTCCCACGATTTTTTAAAGTGTTTTCGTTGCGCAGAGCTGAAGCATTTTTTAAAGACTTTGCTTCTCAGGACTGCTCTGTAGATGGCATCTATGTGTCCTTTCCCAGGAACGGGATCGGCGAGGAACAAGTGGAGTGCCATTGCCCTCTGCCGGCAAAGGGCGATGTTGCCGTTCAGTGTTTTTTGGTTTGTTTTGGATTTTGGTTTGGTTTGGTTTTGGTTTGGTTTTTTTTGTCTTTTTGTTTTCCCAGCTTTAACGCAGGTGGAACGCTGTCCAGGTGTCCTCCTCGGGCATTTTGGTTGGTGGAGTGTGCATGTGGAGTTTCCAGTTTGGATGGCTTGCTTGTACATAGAGATCTCATTGCCCCAGATTCTCAAGCAGGGGAAGGGATGCAGCCCTGGCTTGATATTGGCGTAGTTGCTGCCATTCTACAGGATACTGGAAGTCCACCTTGGAGATGCCACAGGGACCACTATGTCCAGGTGGGACAGAAGATGTAGCTTTGCAATGATTCGGGAAAATGAGCTTTGCAACCTCATGCAAAGTGTTGCAGGAGGGGCTGTACCACTCTGCAGGGAAGAGTCGGGGTTGTGTGAGAAATAAGGATCCCTCTGAAGTGCTTACACACATCCTTATCCTCAGCAAGCTGAGCAGGCCTCATCTACTGTAACACCTGTGCATTCAGTGTTGTATGAAAGGGTTTCTCTACCCAGCTTCAGTCCGTTGCCTTTGCCCTTGCAGAGGGGCAGTACAGAGCAGTACACCTGTGCTCTGCTGTCTTTGCAGCACTCCCAGAGCAGTGCTGACCTTTCCCCACTTGCACCAGGTGTAGAAGGTGTGAAAGGATCAACCCTGGCTCTTCTAATCCCAGAAAAATGAAGGTACAGTTGATGTCCTTCCTCACAGTGCTGTGTGAATCTTCATTTTTATCTCTGAAGGGGAAACAGAGGTAAGGGAAGCATGCAGCATGGACAGCAGCTTGTCACAGCCAGGAGTGGAACTTGGAGCTGTTTTTTCTCACGGGCGCAGTTACTTAAATAGATCCAGGTGTTAGTGAAAGTTGAGGGCACCTACATCTCCATGCCCTCTCTTATAAGCTCAAAGCTCTTTGCATTGACCATGAATGATTACACTGGAGGCAGGTATTTGATCCTGAGCTAGAAACAAGTAGGGTCCATGAGGCACATAGGGGATGCATGTGGACTACTCCTTTACAGCTTCAGAAGTGGTCATGGTGGTGAGGGGGAGAAGTGGAATGATGCAGGGGAAGGACTGCTTAGTTTCATGGAAAATACTCCTTGTCAAGACCATTAGTGTAAATCTGATGAAAATTTTCTGAGAAAACTTTTCCTCCCTCTGATGTAGAGAAGACAACAGAACAGTGGACTGAACAGTGTCCTGAAAACAAAAAGCATCATCTGTGTTCCTGCTCATCATTTCATCTTTTTCTTTCATACTCTTTTCCACAGGTATTTTCTGATAAACTTCGCTTTATTTCACAGCAGCCTCAAAGCACATCTCAAAAAACTCCATGTTTCTCTGAGAAACAATTCTTACTTTCTGGCTATTCGTAACCCCCAGCCAGTCAAGAGTGTACTAGAACCTAACTTCAGGTGTGTCTGCTCCTGTTGAAAGCCATCCCTGCCTTCACAAGTCAGAGAGCAACCCAGCTGTACAACAACTCTCTATCTATAAAGCAACTTGGGACAAAAAGCTCTAGGTGAGTAGGAGTTTGGGATGGGAGGACATGGAGAAGGAGACAGAAACATTAGGGGACATCCACACTCAGCTGAGCAGAGCAGAACAGGACAGGATGTGTGTGGGATGGCATCTAGGGCTGGTGAGTCACAGGTACACCTACATGGACCCCATAGAATTTAAGGCTGAGATAAAGTTAAGAGTTTCCTGAGGGAGATAGGAACTTCTTTGTGAGAAATTACCTATGCTGTAGATAAAGACTGAACCACAATTTTTAATAGCTTTTGGCACTGAGGGACTGCATTCTCTTCCATATTTTCTGTCCTGGGCTCTGACCATCATTAGTTCAGCACATTCCCAATCAGCTTCCCCATCCCCAGTGCTCCCCATATGCTTCAGGCAGAGCATCGCTAAGCAGAAACACTTTGCTGTAAGCCCTGACAAGGAAAGCCAAAGAGCAAGGATGTGGAAATTGCCTGGGGAAATGGAAAAGGAAAGATAAAGGAATGGGGCAGAACAGCTGGTTAGGGTAAGTAATTGGAAATCATGTGGTCTGGATTTCTTTTTCTTGTTTTGCATTCGATTGTGAATGGTTTCACAGTCATCCATAGCTGAATTTTCATTGCCCATCACAGAGGATAAAATTCATGCACTTTCAGTCTTGACCTCTTCACGTTACAATGTGGGAAGCTGCAAAACATTTCCCAAATATTGGTTTGTTCTGTAAAGCCCTTTAGAGGATCCTCTTAAATTTAAGTAACAGCAGCATTTGAAGCCGTATCTGTTCCCTTGTGCTGCGGCCAACAGAGAGCAGCACAGTCACACACATCATGCACTGTCCTCAATCCAACGCAGTGCACAGTGCTCCCTGTGGCTGCTCATCCACCTGGCACTGGTTTCCTCAGCCATGCTTTTCATAGTGGGTGCCAGAGTGAGTCCCACATGCTGCACCCACTGTCCCCTCTGTGCCAGAGAGACATGCTGGCCTCAGGCATGGGCATCTCCCAGAGAGGAGTCCTGCACGAGCAGCCAACTGCCTATTGCTGTGGGAAGCTCTGCTTCCAAGAGGGCATTTGACTGCTCCAGGACCAGTAGGGTACGATGAAGTAGGGGAGACATTTTTCTGCTGTTGCAGGGTATATTACTCATCCGCCAGGTTAATCGTGCTGGTGGCTACTACCATGAGTAGCCACTGAGGATGCTGCTGTCTGCATTCCATAAGTAGGCCTGCCAAGAGACTTCCCTTCTGCTGGCAGGAAGCTTTACAAGCAACACAGGGATGGGTAGGATGAGCCTGAACCTGCCTGCAGTGGGAAGCAGGATTCCCAAGGCCCATAGCACCTGAATGTAAACACAACGAGAGGATCGATCCCAGAAGATGGGCTGAAAACACAGGCCCTGCATGAGGCATTACCTGCACATTTCCTCCTGGGCTGGCAGGTTGATGTAGCTGTGGTATGGAAATGCTATGCTAGAGCAGGTGCTCGATGCAGGAATATATCTTGGTCTAGTGAACTGACAGGAGACTTTGAGAGGCTGGGTATCAGCCACTGCAGCATCCTGCGCCAAGTGGGAAGACAACTCAGGAACTTTCTGTCACGGAGGTAATGTTGGCCCAGTGGGAAGAGCAGCATTGGCAGACCATTGTTAGCAATGCCAAGTCAAGCTTTCACTAAGACTTGGGCTGGAAACCGTGATAATAACCTTCAAAGCTTGCTTGCTGATTTGCTTTAAACAAACTTGGCAGCAGCCTATGAAAATGTTTGCCATCTCTTGTATTAGGGAGTTAAGCTGGGTAGCAGGAGGCTTTGTTCTGTCATGTATTTCCCATCTGATAGAGAGAAGTCTGTCTGGGCTTCAAGCCCATTTGTAAAATGGGGGTGCCAGCACTGACCGAGCTCTTCAAGAGTGTTGTGTGGATGGAGAGGTGGGAGTATGGGTGCTTGGATACCTGGCTGACTGAAAGGTGGGGGAGAATGGCAGAAAGGCCTAAGGAGGGAAGGAGACGAACGCTGGTCAGAGGGTGGTACACTCTTTCTTGACCTTTGCGGTAAATCAGGTCAGATCTCCTGACTTGTGACCTGTCGGGTGGATGTGTGAGAATTGCCTTAGCAGACACTGGTTTTGTGGGAAGATAAGAAAAGGCCACAACTTTGCTGATACATTATTGTGACACATCTCATTTGCTGCTGTTAGTGACTACAGCCATGCCGATACCTCTTCCCTGTCTGTAAAGGTCGGAATGGGAAGGATCCACTTCCAAAGTAACAAATTCTCCCTTGTGGCTGCAGGCATAGCCTCGACAGGGAAACGGGCTGTGTCACTCTGCTAACACACACACACACACACACAAGCCTCAGAGAATTAGCCAGATGGTTTCACTTGAAAAAATCAAAAGCACGAAGCCATCTGCTCTCCTGTTCTGGGGATCATGAACTTGACTTCTTGTCTACTGGTATAAATTGAATCTCACGGAGTGCAGGCAACGCATGTATGCCCCCAGTTTAGAAATCACTAGGTCTGATGGGGGCAAGAGGACTGGAAACATCTCCATCACTTGGAGTTTCCTGTGGCCAGACGTTCCCAGCATGTGTTGCGGTAACCCTTCCACTGCGAGACAAATGCCAGCCAAATAGCTATTAGTAGTGGAAGGCAGGAGCTACACAAGGCTACGGAATGCCCAGCTGCCTGGAGCCTGTGTGCGACAGCAGAGGGAGTGCTCACATCGCTCTTGGAGAGCGATAGGCTGCTGCTCTTTCTAAACAGGTGCAAGGGAGAGGGCGCTGCTTAGGGGATGAGTTAGACACTCCTGGGGAAAGAAATCCAGTCCTAGAGCAGTCCCTGAGATGCTCGTATATTAGAGGTGACGGAGGAATGACATTGTCACAGCAAGCAAAGGGAACACCCCACAAATGAAGATGAGGTGTTTGCCTAGTTGGCACAGAGAGGGGGACAGTACCTATGGATCATACACTGGAAAGGCACCCTGGACAAAAAGTTAGTGTTTAGGGCAACCCTAAGCAGGGAGCAAATAGAGCTTAGAAGCCAAAATCCTTCCTTCAGCATTGGCTTGAATGTTCAATTTGAACCTGATTTTGTTCTACCCCTTTTGAGTTTGATTTGTGCGATTATCTCGGAAAAGAAGTCCCCTGGCTGGAACTGTTGTAGAAAACATGGCAATCAATTCAGCATTGCAAACTAATGTTTAGTTTGTATTATTAGTGCATAATTGTTTAGTTAGGTGTTGCCAGCACTCATGTTTTGTTGTGAGGCTTGTTGTATTCACTGTTTGTGTGAAAGCATTGCTGTTGAAGTCAAGATTTTTTTTTTTTTCATTGAAGCAGCATGTTTCTGGCCCTTGTGCTTTTGATGAAGAAAATGGACCTGAAGGGTTAAAAAGCAAGGGGACTAATGAAAAGAACCTAACATTTATTACTTGGAAAAAACCACAAAGCCACAGAGATTTTTAACTTTGAGGGTCTGACTCCTGACTTTTTTATACTGCAGTACTGGCAATGTGGCCCTAAGAAAACACACTGTGAATTGTGTTGGTTTCCTAGGAAGTTAAGTGCTCTAGGAGTTACGTTCATCCATTCAAGATTTTGCAAACTTACCACATGACTCTTGTATTCAAGAGAGATAGTTGTAAAATTTCAGCTGCTAACAAGTAAGTTGAAAATGAAAGATAGTTTCTAAAGAAAAAAACAAACAAGACCCATCAAGACAAGCCCTGTTCATCAAAAGCTTTAAAGCACAAGCTTACTTTTATGCAAAGAATTTGTCCTTTTATGCGAAGAAATAATCCTGCTGACTTCAGTGAATTGTGTTGTGTTTATACCCAAATGATTCTGAAGAGAAAATAGGCTGGAGGAAACGAAACTGGGAAGCGCCAGTGGACAGTTCATGAATTGGAGAAGGTAGAATTAAGCTAATAAATGATTCATTCAGAATTGTTTACCCAGCTTTAGCTAGCATCAGGAGGGAAAGAATGCAAATGGGGCTGATTATCCAGATTCACTTTGTGTCAGTGAGTTGCTCTTGGCTCGGGAACTCTTCCTATAAAGGGAACAGTTGAATACTCCATCATTTGAGAACATTTATCACAGAATTGGACAAAAGTCTGAGAATGCACTGCAGGAAATCCTCATGGCAGAGCAAAAGGCTGAATTCCCCAGGTGCTCTCTCCTTATCTGCTACGATGCCTTAGTGTTGGTAACCATGCAGATTACTGGCAGAATTGCCTGAGTGGAATTGCACTTAGGGAATTCTCCCGTAAGAGTTGAACACAATATGGGTTGCTAATAAAGGTACAGCAAAATCTTTGTCAAATAGCTAACTCCTTCTTAAAGAAAAAAAAAATAGCTAAGCTAAACTAAAAATATCTGGTTGATTCCCTGAAAAATCCTTACCCAGCTCTGCCTCAAATGAGGATTTTGGGTGCTGGATACACCCACCAGTTCTAGTGACAAGCTGCAGGAATCCCAAGGCAAACCCCACACTGATGGTACCACTCAAGACCAGCTGAATTTCCCATTCCTTAGTGCCACTTAACAAGCAGCCCACGCCAGGCAGTACAGGGACACAGCAGAGCAGCAGGCAGGCCTGGCTGTTCCGTAAGCTGTGGCAAACAAGGACTGTTAGTCAAACAGAGGACAGAGTAATATCTTTGTGTGTGAGGTACCTTTAATTAGGTAGCCTTCCTTGAAAAGTGGTTCATCTAACAGTGACATAGCACAAAGTCTGATGGGAGTCAAAATCATGAGTTGAAAGTATGCAGCGATGCTTGTAACAGCTTCCTGGATGTGGGTTGGGGTAGAGGAGGAAAAGTCCCATGTGGTAGCAAAGTTATTTTCAGACCCTGTTGTGACATAATGGAGCAGAGGGCCTGGGGGGACACGGACCCTGAACTGCTGGGAGTTCAGAATAGGTTGGAAAAATGGCTTTCAGGAATGATTTTAATGTGGCTGATGCTTTTGAGCAGCAGGGGTTGGCTAGGTGATTTGGCAGGGATCTTTCAACTTTACTCCATGGCATTTTAGTAGTGTCCTTTGTGAGGCAGTGGTGTGTAATACCTATTGACTCTTGTAACTGCAAATGGTCAAGGACTCTGCTTTACAGATGGCCCTTCTCGGCATCATTTTGGGACACAGGGACTAATGATGTTGTAGGAGGAATGACAGCCTCTCACTCATGAACCCTGCTGCCTTCAGCACCTTAAGTCTTCTTTGGAGGTCTCCCATCCAAGAATCCACGTTAATGCTCCCCTGGAAGAAAGGAGGAGATTTATGGTCGTTTGCAAGCCTGAGAGAGACATCAAGACTAACAAGCTAATTAGCCCCTCAACAGCTGATAGACAAATGGAGAGGAAGAGTCTCTCTGTAACCTGCAGCCTTCACGTTTTACACATCGCGAGGCAGCAGCTTGTCTGCAGGGGCCAGCAGAGTTCGACAAGAGAGCAACTTCCAGTGCCTCTGTGTCCCTCTGACAGCCCGCGGTGGCACAGAGCACCCTGCTCCTTGCAGGGGACGCTGCAGTGGCAGCGGTCACTCACAGGGTGGCCCTTCAAACGAGGTCTCCGAGGTGCACGGAAGGCAGGCAGCGTCTGGTGCTGGAGCCAGGGTGAAGCTGGTGGAGGAGGGAGTGCTGAGGAGCACTTTGTGCCCTACATTCCTCGAGGCTCCTGCAGTACAGGCTTTAAAGAGAGAGGGAGCAGCTCACCCCACCTCCATCTGTGTGAAATAGACGGAACATAAGAAATGTTTTAAATAATTGAATAATGAAATGAATATATTAATGCTGAGAGAGCGAGAGAGGGCTGCTGGGCTGGACTTATTCAGCCAAACAGCCCCTGACAAGCCAGGGAAGAAGTAGGGTCAGCATTTATTCCTCTGGAGGGGATTGAAGGCGGGGTACTGTGCTCAGTGGCTCTCTACAGAGCTTTTCTTTCCTCCTATTTCTTTGTTCAGTGATTCCACCTGCGTTGCTTTCTTTAGGGAGTCTTCTCTGTCTCACTGTCATTCTTGGCTGTCTCTAGGTCTTCTTTCTCCTCTTTTTTTCTCTTGCACCATCCTTCCCTCTTGCGTTCTTAGCCTCCCATGGTTCTATGACGTTTCATCCTCCAAAGCACAGGCAGATTGCTCAGAGAGCATATATCCATCTTCAAGATGCTCACCCACCCTAATCCTGTACCCACTTTATTTCTTAGAAGCATTTAATTACAGGTGAGATTCATCTACTCTCCAGATACTCCACCTCTCATTCAGGAGACAAGTAAATGTCGTAACATCAAATGCAATAGATTTTAAAAACACTTGGATGGCTGACAGCTGAGGCTGGCAGTCAGAACCATCAATTTGCTGATGTAAGAATGCAACTGCAGAAGTGAGTTGGTTTGGTAAGTCAGGCAATAAATGGCACAGGAGTTGGTATTAAGAACAGTTGAATTCTAGTTCTAGTGAAAAATGTGCCATGATGGAGCTGGGCACAAACAGCTGCTGCTCATCATTCATTACACCCAGCTCTGCCAGTGCCCCTACCTGCGTTGCAGTTGTCCCCCTTCTATCCCACCATTCCCCCAGCTCTCCTAAATTTGGGCTCCCCACACCAGCTTTGCAGTGCTCCCCCTTCTCCATGGCTTCCCTGCAGCCCTCTTCTCTCTCCCTGCTACTTAAGGACTTAATTCCTGTTTGTGAAGGCTGCCAACGTTGCTGATGCATGCAGAGGTTTGTCAAAACGATCATTCAATTCCAGAACATTACAGGAAAACCTGCTGATTCCATCAGCTGTAACCTGAGTCATATTTCAGACCCCAAATCCAAAGTAGTTAAGGAATCATCCAGCCATTTTTTGTTTGTAAATTTAAATGAAAATCATTTAGTTAGTGGCTATGCCTGCTAGAACCCCTTTTTTTTTTTTTTTTTTTTCCCTTCCTACAGATTTCTGTTTTAATTATTTTGGGAGCAGTACCATCAGAGATCTTGTAGTCCAGACTCTTGTAGTCATTAGGGCCCTGTCACTTAGGCTAAACAGAGACATTATGCTTTTGCTGTGTTTTACTGGATGTGCACATTTGGGAGTTTTTTGTTGAAATGTTGAAATGGTATGTACAGAGTATGAATTAGGAATGGGTTCAGGAGTGTGTGAGAAGGGAGTGATGAGCTGAGAGAAGCCAGGAGCTGGAGGAGCTATTGGATGTGCTAGAAACTGATTTTCCTCTTGTGATTATGAGAAGACTCCACAGGTCTATGTATGTGGGGTACCCTGTAGAAACAAAACAAAACAAAACAAAAACAACAAACACGTAAAATATACAGAATACTTACATTAAAAGTACCTATGAAAGAGGAGCCTGTGGTAGGGATCAAAGAAGCAGCTGGTGAGGAGAGGAGAAGCGGGTGGAGAGAGACAGATGATTTCTTGGGTGCAGCATGCAGGGACAGGTGGGGAGGAGGAAAGCACAGGGAGTTTAAAAGTGGCAGCTCTCTCCTTCATCTGGGAAGTTATTTCTTATGCAGAGTGAATGTAACCCTCCAATGTGTCTTCCAGTTAGTGACACCCAGGAAATGTTTTATGGATTAGGCTCCATCACCTGTTGGCATGAAAAGGAGAAGGCAGAGCCACTGGTGATGGATGATCACTTGGAAACAGCACTGTGTCCTCTACACCCTCTGCCTCTCTCTCCATGCCTCTTTATCATGCATCATTGCAGTAGCATCCACCTGAGGCTGCCAGGAAACTCCCAGTTCCCAGCTTCTCTCCCTCTTAACTTCCTAGATGTTCTGATATACTTCCCCTTCTCTGAAACTGCTTTTCTAAGTCAGAGATGTTGTCACCTAAATGGATGAACCGCTCACATTTCTGTAGGTGACAGCAAGAGAGAGAATTCCTCTCTGAAGACATTGTATAGAACATCTTGCACATTAACCCTTCTTCACTGCGCATCCTGGTGTAAGTCAGGTGGGTTTCTGACATAGGGGGAAAGGAGCAGGATTTTGCAGCTTTACAGTTGTTTTATTTTGGATTGTAGCAGGTATGTGCTGCTGGTTGGAAACCTTTGTGTGCAGTAGTTTTGTTGGGGTTGGTTTGTTTTTGTTGGGGTTTTTTCCCAAATTACCATCCTTCTCTGCATCTCTCTTCTCACTACAAACTGCAGTTGCTAATGCCGTGGGAAATGGCAGATAATTCCCACAATGAGGACTGGAAAGCCTGGCTCGAAAGCCAGATTATGATCAGAGACTAAGCAAGGAGAGACAGAGAGTTTCAGAGGTGGTTGGCCAATCCAGTGATAGTACTTGTTTGCTGAGCAGACTGTAGATTCAAGCACTTGACAGAATCCTATTTAATAGAAGTAATTTTGCAGATGCATTTGAAAAACAAAGATAGAGCCTAAGTACTGGCTAATGTCTGCCATGTCTGTTCTTGGATACTGCAGTCTCAATTAAGCCTTCCCATTCAATCCCTGGCCATCAGGTGCTCCCTTCTGTGAATGCCAAGCCCGGTTTGCAGAAGCAGGTCTCTCACTGTGAGCTGTGTTATTGCCATGCCAACCCTTCCTCTCTTCCCGAGTCCCTGAGGCCCATCTTTGTTTCTGCTTCCTGCAGGAGGTCTTGTGTTAGTTCCACATTAATCAGTAGGCACTTCACTTCAGTGCATCACTTAATCTAATCTAGGTGGTACCCAGGCTTTCCCATCTTTTCCACTTCTCTGTAATCAGGAGGGTTATTTTGGTGTGTGGGAATCCCAGAAAAGCACAGTAGTGGTGGTACACTGCACACAGACAGCAAACCCCCAGGGCTGTTTCAAGCACACAATTCTGTCTCCTGCTATGGTGGCAATGGTATCATAGCCAGGCGCCTCCAAACTGTGTTTTTTATCAGCCTCCTGAGGGCTTCCTTCCCTAGTTTAAGTCAGAGGAATTCAGAGGTTGCTGAGGGAATTGAGCTGTGCCTGCGCTGCATCTAAAGGCAGGCAGTGCAATAACACTGGGCTGACGCTGTCCTGAGCACCTGCCCGACTCCCATCCACTCCGCACACAAATGCGCACACACGGCGCACATCCAGAGGTCTGCGAGCAGCGGGAGATGGATGGCGAGGAGCATCGCTGTGGCACTGCCCCACCCCGAGCACCAGGATTTGTCCTGATTGCCGCCGAGCTGGGGATACGGGCTAATAATGGGTCCTCAGGAGCGACTTGCCTCCCCTGTGTGGATTTTCCCTCCTCCCCCTTCCTTCGCCTGAGTGTTTAGCTCTGAAAAGAATAATTTATCAAATCATTTTTATTCAGCTTTGGAGGAGGAAGAAGAAGGATGGTAGGGGAAAAAAGGGCCCTTTGCTGTTTTAATTGCTTTGCGGCGTACTTGTGAGAGTGGAGCCGGGCTTATCAAAGCCGGCGCAGCTGAGTCCCTGCCTTTCGCTAATGAGAGCTGCCACGTGAGCAGCCAGGCTCCTCCGATGGACCAGATAGTGCCTCCAACCAGGCAGGGACTCGAACATTCAGCAAGTTAATTTAAACGGGGAGCTGGAAACTTTAAGCAGGAGGCTGGGGGAGATGGTTTAACAAGGACTTTGGAATGGAATTAGGGGGGTTATTTGTCTTAAAAACCAAAACAAAATGAGACACGCAGCCTAAGATGTTTTTTGGCTTGATTTTTGCTTTTTTTTCTGATGATTCATTTCTGAGTCAGGTGTCAGGGTCTAGGAAGAAGGAGGTTATATTTTTTTCCTTGACTGAATGAATCTCAAGGAACCAGCTGAATTCCTGGAGATCATTCATTTCTCTTTGTGCCTGAGGGTGTCTTTTAAGAACCGAGCTGTGTGCTGCAGTGACTCCAGAGTGCTGCCGTGGAGGGCGGTGAGATCCGGCCACAGGGTTGTGAGCACTATGGTTCTTGGCCAGAGAGCTGCTGAAATTGGTGTTCACCGGGTACCAGCTATTCCTCTGGGAAGGGTTTCCAGGGTGCTGTGCAAACTGCCTGGCTTTGCACTGCTCAGACAGGGCTCCCCTGCAGCCCCCAAGGCTCTGCTGCCACGCACCCCCCAAGCAGCTGTGCAGCATCCCTGGAGCAATCCCAGGTGTCCACGTCGGCCGACTCCCAATCCCTTGGCACAATTTCCTTTCATTTCTGCTCAGTTCAGACCCACTGTAAGGCATGTTGTGAAAGGTGATCATTTATAGCAGCTGCCGATGTTCTCAGGTTATATCACAACATCCCCGGTTATTTAGGGTTCGAATCCCCCCCCACAGCTTTGCTATTGCATTTCAGCTGTGCCTTTCAGGACATCAAGTTCTTGAGCTTCATGTGTCTGTACCAAAAAGCCACTTTCAACACAGATGCCACATCTTGAGCAACCTGCACTAACACCAGTTATCCCTTTATTGAATTAGATGTTGGATCAGGATCCTTTGGTTCTTTTTCACTTGATTTTTTGTTTTTATGATCCTGCTTATTTGGGGAGGAGTCTAGTATAGCCCTGATATATCCCTGAATGAACTGTATCCTAGGCTGCTACCCATCAAAGAGGCGACTTATCCCCAGCACTGGGTTCAGCTCAGTGACAGAAATAAAGGAAATCTAGGCTGTGAAGGAGGAGATTAATATCTCATATCTTTTTCAATAAATTTGATCATGTCTCTTCTGGCTGTCATCACAGTTAGGTTTCAAATTTTTAATTAAAAACTGCATAGCTAAAATTACTGTAATACAGTAAAAATGAGGACTGAATTCTACCTATTTGTCAGTTTCCTCATATGCAGAAACAATGTCGCCTCTTTTAAATATCAAACGTGAATAAAATATGCTGGGTTTTTCTTTTTTTAATCTTAACTTAAAAAAATAGTTTCATAAAAAGCTCTCTTGAAAGCAATGATGGGACAATCTATTATTAAAAGAAACAAATCAATATTAATGCAATTTGATGGCTGAGATTTGCTTGAGTAGTATTTTATATTCATGTGTATGCTGTTAACTCTGCCTTATTAGATATGTGCAACATGGGTGAGTTAAGGTTGCTGTGGGAACCATCATTTTTTAAATTTCCTGACTTTAATGCAGGTAAAGTCAACCCAAGCTACCTTGAATTAATATCATGTAATTTCTTTGACTGAGGAAAGAGTGTTGGAGTATTTTATTGTCTGTGTCCCTGCATTCAATTGCATGTTCAACCAAAATGAGTTCGATTCCTAGCCCCGCGCTAAAGAATTAGAGCGGTAGGACTGGAGCTTGCTTTCAGAAAAGAGCAACATCTCTGAATGCCACCACAGTCCACAGGCTTTAGGTCTTTCTTGATCATGTACTGCTCTCCAGGTGCTTGTGTGTGCCCTGTGACAGTGGCATGCACACCCATCCTGTCATGCAGCAGGGATCCAGGAGGTAGAAATAGATGGTCTGAGATTTAGTGCTTTAGGCAAGCTTTTTTCTCTGATGTGATCCTTCCAGATGCACACAGGTGCATAAGAAAAGGCTGAAATGACCAAATCATGTGTAGGGTAATGCCACAAATTCTGCTAGTTCTGCCCCTCTGCCCTTCTTCCTTCTTGACATGTTCTGACTCTCTGGGCACATCACAAAGTGAATGAGATGCTGGTTTGAGATTTCACCATGCTCTTTGCAGTTAAAATATGTTTTCCTTGTACTGTGCCTACTCCTAAGCATCAGGCAGTTTGATGATTTCCACCTCTTATTCAGAATGAGAGAAATTACCTATTCCTAAATATCTGCAACTTACACACTAATACCTGTAGCCATGTTGGCTGTGGGCTCTTTATAGTCAATGGAGGCATAGCCAGGATTAGGAAGCAGTTTATCTGATGTTTCCACAATAGGAGGGGATGATAGTCAGGCTTTGGAAGTTCATATCAAGCGTCAGGAGTGTGGGCTAACTGGAGTGGAGCCTCCTGCATTAAACATGACCAAATTTAGCCCTAGTATATCTACAAGCAAGTAGCAGTAATATGCAGAGACATCCAGCCAAGACAAAAACAACCTAACTGTGTGCTAGCCTAGTGTATTGCTTGGCTGCTTTAAACTGAAGAGAAAAAAGCCTCCATGAGCATACCTGGGGTGTTTTGCTATGAAGACACTGCTTCTAGTATGAAAACTGGCTTGCAGATCTTGCCAAAGCTCTGCTTTGTGCCACAGAGACATAACCTCAGAATCGTCTCTTTTGCAACAATCCATGTTGCAGAAAAACAGCTTCAGGCCAGTTACTCTCATCCTTTCAGTCCAGAGAAGAAATTTCATTGGTATGGAAGTAGTTAATAAAAGTTAAGTCTCCTAGTAAGGGGACAGAAAAAATACCATGTGACTGAGACAGCCAATTAGACATTATGAATATTCAGAATTCTCTAATCGAATGAAAGCTCATTACAAACACCCAGACTGAAATTTGCCCATGTAAAATATTCATTGAACAATTTTGCATAAATAAATAATAAACAATAATAAATGCATAAAAGTTTGTTCATAGACCATCTATCAGCAGGGGAAAAAAAAAAAAGACAGAATCTCCTAAATAAATTGTATGTAATGAGTAATCTGCCCACTGCTTGTTTTGAGCTCTCCCATGGTAGGTCTGCTGTGGAGATCTGACATGAGCATCTCTCTTCTGGGAGGGATGTGAAATAGGGCTGCTTGGAGTAGATAAAACACCGAGGTACCCCGATGTTAAGGGAGCGGGGTGTCTAAGATTGGGACTTAGCTTATCACAGATGTAACAGGGTCTGAGAGTTGTCTGAACATGTGAGCTGGAGAAAATTACTGGATTTGAAGAAGATTCAAACCAATTGCCATTTAAGCGCAAGAGCATTTCCATTTAAGAGCTTCCTTGCATGTCCGGCCAACCGAGGTTTACAAAACTCCTCCTGACACAAAAGATGTGTTCAGTTTCACAAGTCATTGTAGGGTGATGCAGAGGGAGAGCAAAGTTGAAGCTATTGCGTGTGTGTGTGCTGGAGGTGCAAGGGAATGCATTTTGCTGGACACATGCAAACAGGCTGTACACAAACAGAAAAAGGTCAGAGCTGTCCCAGAGCTGCATATGGAATAACTGCAAATGACTGCATGTGCTTTGCCTACCTGTTTGGTTAATAGTGCCGGGGAAGGGGACTGGGAGAGAAATCAAAGGGCTGCTTCAATAAAATGTGAAAACCAAAATCCACAGTTGTTAGGAAAGAAATACCAGGTAAGAGTACTAAGCTGTGATTGGAGATGGTTGCGAGTGAAAAGGTCTTATGCCTCATCCAGTCTCGAATCACACTGTGTTGGGGCCCATCTGTGGAGAATCTGGCTCTTAGGAATCTGAGACAGCCTGACTTATTAAGCGTGAGCTGTTCCTCAGGGTAGGAACAACCATTTTTGTGGTTTGTTTGCACAGACAGTAGCAGAAAAGCAACCATTCTCCAGCTATGCCCCATCATAAGAGCAGTGAATGGGACATTTGTGGGCACATGGTATATGCCTCCTGGCAGGGGGAGAAGGGGCATGAGAAGTCAGATTACCCTCTACTTTCATTCTGTAAAAGTCATCACTCACCCATGGTAAACTTTGCACAACCCCTTCACCCACAACCCCTTCACCCACATAGTAATCACCTGACAAGTATCCCAAGTACCCACCTACACAGCAAATTACATGGCAACTTTCCTGTTACTACATGATAGTGACCTGGTCCTTATTATCTGGCTGCCAGGTAATTAGAATCTGAAAGAGTTTTGTAGAGGTTAATTTATGTGAGACTGATCATACCCTCTTTGCCTACCCTGAGCTCAGGACTTCCACTTTCAAATACGGGATTTGTACTCTTCTCGGGGTGTCACCTGTCCCACTTCACCCTTGGGAGGAGTTTGCTGTCTCTATAGATCAGGGTAGAGAAGGCAGCTGGGGCTGGGTAGGCTTTTGTCTGTTGACAGAAGATAAATGCATGATGCTGTCCCAACCACAGGAGTCTAGTAGGAGGCTCCCTAACAGCTGTGGTCCCCAGGAGTTCAGCTTACAGCTGCACAGGCCCCTGCCATTCTCCCTGGGGGACTAACCACGGTAAGCTGCCCTCCCCATTCTCCCTGACAGAGGTAATCACTGCTCTCTGCTGACCAGCCAGTATGGGACAATTAACATTGGAAAAGAAAAGAAACAAAACCAGCCCTAATCCTTATGCCTCCCTTCTCACCCACCAGTGAAATGTCATACGGGGATTTTCTATTCAAGGGGGTAATCGTGTGTTTCAGTCTGGAGTCTGAGCTTTCCTGGCTGGATTTTGCTCTGTTAGAAAGACTCCTTCTCTAGCTGGTTGCAAATCCCTACCTTGTTATCACAAGACAGTAAACTATCTAATCACACAGTTTTATTGCATGCTTAGCCCTGAAACACACCGCACTGCCAGCTGCTATAACAGACTGTATTAGGGAAATAATAACAAGGCAATTCAGAAGGCTTGTCTCATAGCTGCTGGGTAATTTAGTGACCAGGCTGTTCTGTAATTTTGTTGTCACCGTGGCTCTGTGGATTTGGCTGGGAAGAACCGTGTCAGCATGTGCCGTTTGCTGTGACAGACTGCATGTTGTAGAGCAGCATCACATGGGAAGAACTGGTACATGTGACAATTAAGGGAGCCTGCTTGTTTCTGTTTATGGTTAGTCAGGGTGGACCTGTGCGAGGCGACTCGTACTTTCTGACTGGTTCATCGAAAAGACCAAACACAAAAATGGCAGCAGAGGCTTATTCTGCTCCTTACTCTCTGGAATTGGTCTCTTCAGGGGAGGGAATCAAGATGAACGGTGTGAGGATAGTGGAAAATATGGGATGGGAACTGTTTATCTGGGCAGGGCAAAAATTTACTCCCTGGGGCTCTGGGTGATTAGCACTTCTGCAAGTACCAGGATTTGTTGAAAAGAGGAAGACAGGGCATATATTAAACCATCTGTTTCCCTCTTGCAGTACACTGCAGGACTGGAACAGAGATTACTGTGACTCCTTGTTCATCACTCCTACCTAACCGTGAGAGATGTGAGATTGAGTACTGTCAAGAGACATTTAAAGACAAGTGACATTCAGCAGGAGCCTCAGTAAATTCATATTTATTAGCAAAGGAGGTAGCAGTGTGCAAGAGATGTGCAAGCAAGACATTTTCATTCCATCAGTCCTTGTCTTTGTGCTCTGTGCCTCAGCATGAGCTCAGACATGGCCATCAGCTATCTCTGTCTGTCTGGGCAGGGTTTGGGTTTGAACCATCCCTCTTCTCCTCCCAGCCAAGACTGATTCCTTCTCTCTCAGTAGCAGCACCACACAGACCAAGCCTGAGCAGTACTGTAAGGCACCTGAAGGTGAGGATGGTAAATGGAGTGTTCAGGCTCAAGGGTGAGCTTGAGTCTTCAGCTAGCACGATGGTGTTAGTGTGCCTCCTGGGGACCTGTGCAAATGGAGTGGAGGAGAGGCATTCACGTAGGAAGAACAGGAAAGCAAAATGTGTACATGGCAATGTGACAGCAAACCTGGATTTGTGAGAGGTACACAAGGATATGGGACTGGGCAGCTGTGTGGAAGTAGGTGTGAGTGATGCAGGCATGGAATGTAAATTTGATACTGTGTAGGGACACAGAGGCTGTAGAAATCCTGTGTTTCTCCCTGGAGCCCAGGAGTTAATCTAAAAAGGGCTATACTTTTGGGAGCTGGGGCAAACATAAGTAGGTGGGTACCCACCCACTGCAGCCTGGTCCTGCATGAGATGAAGGTAACATTGAGAAAAAATAGAGGTGCCGTTAACGGCTCATCAGTCCCAGTGACTTTTGAGGGTGTTTTTCATCTCTGAGTTTTAGCCACAGGGAAGGAGGGGGGCATCATTCTGGAGACTGTTGTTCGTCAAGAGCTGTTCCATTGCACAGTGCAAAGGAACACAAAGCAGCCTAAATGTGAGGCGTACATTGAAAACAAAACCAATGGCATCAGCTGGGACCTTTGACCAAAGAGACTGTTAGGAAGAATTTTACTCAGGCAGGTAGATGGGAATGGCTTTATTAAAGATGTGAAGAGAGGGCTTGAGCTGCCTGGGTAAATCCATTTCACTGAGAACTGAGGTCGATGGCATAACTCCCCCTCACTCTCCAGTGATTCATGAGGGAAAGCTGAGCTCTAATGCCTTCTATGAAAGATGGTGGTTGTTTGCTTAAAAAGAGTTATGTGGGCCTGTTCTGGCCTTTCTGATGTCTCACCTTCTTGTGGGATGTGTACTGGACAGTCTCCTCTTGTGGGATAAGGCCTTTTTTCCTCTCATATGAGCTGAGTGGTCAAACCTAGGAACAAAAAATGCCAAGACACCTTTACAGTGTCTACCAGCTCAGGCAGCAGCACACAGGAGTCAGCAGAGTCTCA
The DNA here is from genome assembly GCA_013398055.1 of Ifrita kowaldi. Classification (NCBI taxonomy): domain Eukaryota; kingdom Metazoa; phylum Chordata; class Aves; order Passeriformes; family Cinclosomatidae; genus Ifrita; species Ifrita kowaldi. The sequence goes on along the minus strand of VZRS01000253.1, from coordinate 95,081 downwards.
GCCCCCATGCTGAGCAGAAGGCAGGAAAAAAGCAGAGGGGAATATGTTCAAAGTGACTACTAATACAAGGAGCAGTTCCCTCGGCTTTATTGAGCAGCCCTGAAAGAAGCATCTGCTTTGCAGGACCTAATCTTCTCCTAAGATTACTGTAAGGGTTATTGCTTAGGTGCATTTTTATCTCTCTGTTTTCATGTTTTCTTCATCTGGATAACAAGAGAAAGGAAAGGCATCAGAGCAGTCCTGCAACATTGTCCAGGTATCAGATGAAGAGTATGCGTGTTCAAAGGGGCTTGGATCTTGAAGGTAAATACTGTATACCCTGGGAAGAATGGAGGTTGCAGGAGGAAATCTTCCACTTTTCACAAAGGATATTAACTGCCTGATTGTTATGTATAGACTAGAGGAGAGGAGCAAGAATGAAGAGGTGGCGATTAGGAGGCTGTTTGGTATTTGAGAGATGAAGGTTCCATTTCCTGCTATCAGCTACAGCCTGTGGGATGTGGGACAGGTAATTTAGACCCCTACTGCCCAAGTTCACCCTTCAGACACATCAGTGGCATCTGCCTTACAGGGGCATTAAGAATGCAAATACTCTACCACAAGGCACTGAGATGTCACAGGAACAAAGCAAGAAAACACAGGTACCTAAAATGTAATATATCTATAACTCACTGCATCGGTGTCAGGTCTAGTTACTAAAGTGTGGGCACTTAAACAGGAGCTGCTTCTTGCTCAGTGCTTTGACAGTGCCTAGCAAATTACTGACTGTTCTCTGTTGGTTCCTCGATGTTACCGCATTCTTAAATAACCATTCACTGAAATTCCTCTGGTAAAAGTGAATGAGCTTGGATTTCTCTACTTCTGCTTCTGCTGCCAGGACTCAGTTCAGCCTACACTGTGAAGTGCCCCTTAGGGGTACAATGGAGCACAAATTCTGTGCACGCACATGCACAGAGTTAAGGAATTCACACTTTTTTACTGGTGAGGCTGCTGCTTGAAGCTGAAATGAGGTGGTATGTCACCATGCCACTTTTTTATTGTGGAGATAACTATGCTCTCACTTTTTGGAGAAAACAGCTCCGTTCAGAGAGCTCTGAGGATCTCGGCAAGTGCTGCCACTACTGCTGAGTTTCTGCAGTCCCCCACTGATTCAGGCGATGTTTCTTTGCTGGAAAACACAGTACAACCCATCAGCTGGTTGGCCCCATCTTGCTTCTGTGTGACGCCTTCTGCATCATGACTCCCAGTGAGCTCAGTAAGAGAGGGGATGCCTGATGGGCAACTCAGTAGAAAGTTGTCTCCTGGCCAGCAGCAACTGCTTTATCACAGCAACGTGGACACAGCTGGGGATGTACTGCAGCTCCCTGCACATTTCAAGGCCATGTGGTGCTCTCTCAGGATTTAGTAGGCTGATGGAGTCATGGAGAGACAAGAACATGTAGTGTTCTCTCAACCTGTCCCCCGCTCCCCCCACCTGTGTCCCCTGTGCTTTCTTATGGTGGTGCTGCCACTTGTACGCATGTGTTTTGAACCTCCTGCCCCTTTCCCTTTGAAGTCCTGCATCACAGGACCAATCTGTCACATAAATGTGGGTCCAATATGAGGTGATACAGAGATCTGTCCTCATATGCAAAATGAGAATAGGCACACTCATAAAAACGTTGTGCCACCATCATTGTACCCTCTGGTCTGAGATTGGGATGAGCAAGGTGTGACAGTGCTGCAAGGTAGGAGCTGGTTGTGCTGCTGGATGGTCAGCGTGGAAAAATTTTAAATCCCCGTTAGCATGCAGAGATCTGATAGGGAAAGTTTGGGAAGAATAAGAAGATGAATTTCCCTGGTTCTTTTATCACACCAGCAGTCACTTCTGTAAGTGTTTTTTTTTATTCAAGTCTTGAAAATTCTCATATGAGAATAGCACAGAAAGAAAAGAGTTTCAATCTTTGCTCTACTACTCCCAGGCAACAGTGAGTTCCACATGCTAGTAAGTATGCACACTATGATGTACATGTGCAATTAATGCAACTACATTCAGTGCTTTCTCATTTCTGCTATTTCGGGTCATTGAACAGCTGCATGTGAGTCACGCTTCAGGTACTAGAGGTAGTCCTTGCTTTTAACAGGAAATGGCAAAGCTCAAATAGCATGTCCCTAGTGGCTTAGCAGTAGAGAGGGACAGTATTCCCTTCTCAGATGTCAGAGTATTTAAGACTGCTTCCCTGTTACACACCTGCAGTCAGAAATAGACCTCTGTGTCTGTCTTCTTCTCCCGAGCTCTCCCTCCTTCCCTCTTTATAGCTATAATAGCTTCAGTGGGTTTTGAATTCAAGCTTTCATTATCCCATGACCAAACCTCTGCAAACACCATGGAGAATTGGTTTCCATGCCTGAGGTGCTGGCTTTCGGTGAGCACGCTGATGCATTGTGCTCAGGGAGGAAATAGCCCAAACTAAAACTAACTTTGGGGTATCAGCTGACTCCAGGGTTTCTGGGGAGGAGGCAAGGAGGGCTGGTGGCAGCCCTGATTAGTTATCCTGCTGGGTTTGAAACTGGTTTGTGGATTAAGAATTTACTGGGAACTATTTGTCCTGGGCTTTGTGCAAATCAAACTACAAGCTAGGCCAGCATCAGGATTACTGGTGAGCTGAATAAATTGTGTTGCAGTGGCTGCGAGTGGGCACATAATTCTAAATGTTTGGTGCACAGTTGTTAGGAACAGCAGCAATAAAACACAGCAGCAAAAAGAGGAAAGATTTTGGGGGGAAATTGGATGGCACTTTGTGAATTCAGGCTGCTGCATCCAGCTGTGTCACACACACACACAGCTCAGAGCTGATGGACGCGTAGCCCTGCCTGGAAAGCAAGGCAGCACACACATGCTCCTTGTGTCTCTCCAGGTGGCCTTCCCTGCATTTTTGCTTCTGCAGGGCGAGAGGAGTCCTCACGGACCTGTGCTGTACTTCGTAGTGGGTTGGTGCTGGGGAGAGCATCCTGGAGATCACGCAGGGGACCGCCTGCATGGATTAGCAAAGCTTTTTCCCACGGATTGCCTTGCCATAGACCCAGTCTGTATCCATGACAGGTTTACTCCACTATCAAGCCCGCAGGAGACTTGTGTGACCACTTAGACTATAAATCTGCTCTTTTAATACATTTATTCCTCAGCTAGTCATTTCTCTCCTGTGATGTTTCTCATCTCTTTTCTGTGCTGTTCTGCTTCGAAGTTGCCATTAGTCCTGACTTTCCCCCTCCTCTCCCTCCCCATCTCTTTCCTTCCCCCTGTTTTTCTGCTATGTCGACGGAGTTGCTTGAGTGCTTTGATCACCATGCTGGAGTTCTGGTCCTTCCACAGAGTGTACACGTTGCTTTTCCTTTCCTCCTTACCTCCCACCTCATTCTGAGAAATTTGTGTAGGCACAAAAGGGAACACTAGCACTAGACAGAAGCATTTTAAATCTATTTATTATCCAGCTTTCCTACAGCCCTCTTTTTGTTTCCCTTTCAGTAATGAAATATGTGTCTATTTCTCTTTTCGACCAGCTTGTCATATTTTGCATCTTACTGAGCTCCTATGAGCAAGGTGAAATGCCCTCATGCTGGCCTGCAGGGAGCAAGGCAAAGCGAGGGCTGTATTTATGGCTGGGGACCATTCCCATATCAGGGAGGTATTAGGAAGAATCCTCCACAGTTCAAGCACGGGAGATGCTGGTACCTTTACATTGACAACAATTTGTAACAGATTTCTTTTTCCTAGAATCAAAAAGGTGGCCACAGTGATTGTTTGGAGCTGTAGAGAAAATATTTAAGCCCAGTATCCTAAAACCTCTTCTGCACCTTCAAAAGGCTCTGGTGATATGATTTCACATCCCACCTATCCTCCAGGTGTCTGAGTCTCTATGTGGCAAGGGAACAGAGATATCTTTCTATTTAGGGTTTGCACATTTAATCCAGCTGAATAAGAGAGTAAAATTACTGTAAACATCATGTGCATGTGTACATGTGGCCCCCACTGGGTTCATACACAGGTGCACACACCAGTCATGGACACAGGAACAATACACCCACATGCAAAGTGGGGAGAAATAACTTAAGTGGAATTACCTGTTCCTAATGGGAGACGCTGAGGTGAGGAACAAAGCATGCCTCCTGTGCCTGCTAGGGGAGCTGATGTCATGTGGAGAGAGAGAGGAGGTGGCAGCCACGTGCTGTCAGTGATGGTGAAACAGATTTCCTTGAAACCAGAGCTCTGCTGAGGCTAAGTCAGCCTGAGCCTGCTGGAGAATCCCTGCTGCACCGTGAACCTCTCTCCTCAATGCAGGGCACTGCATAAACTCACCATCTGTCCTGCTGCAATGGTCTTTTTTTAACAGCATCAGGTTCCACTGTGAATTTGTAGCCTTGGCATGCCTTGCTAGTTGTTGTTTTCCCTTCAGATAACATAGCAAACGGAGATTTCCTCCCTGTTTTCTGTTGCTGGCCTTGGTTTGGACCCAGCATTCACACCATTTGGAAAGGAATCAGGGCAGGAGTAATTTTTGAGTTTCACTGCTGCTGTTTTTTCAGCAAGTGCTGGGGGATTGCCATACCTGGATCGCTGTGTTCAGGAGTGAGTTACTGGTCTAATATCACACTCCTTGGCATTGGCCAGAGGACGCTATTTCAGTAAAGCAGAGAATGGCAGTCATTGTACGCAGGGAAAGCTGTAAATTGCAGCATTGCTTGAAGAAAGAGCAGTGAGACCTCCAGGCTGAACTGGCAGAGCAGCATTTTGCAGGAGCTGATGGCTTTTAGCAGCAAGACTCAGCTTTTGACTTAATGGGCCACAGGGCAGACTGTACACAGAACATGAATCTGGTATCGTGGAGCCAGACTTAGTAAGCATGTCCTTCTGGGCTCCAAAAATCTGCTTTGCAAGTTTTAGTTCCTCTATCATGAAATATCCTACATCTCTTTTCCTGTAATCTTTGGGAAGCAAAAATAAGTGTCATATACACTGCACAAGAAATGGGAAAAGAAATCTTTTTTTATATGACCCAGATGTCTTCCCCCACATCAAAATGTCTTGTGTGCAAAGTCTACTATTTTTTGTCATTCAAGCTGGGCAAAACTGCACTTCTGCCTTTCAGAATAAGACACAGCTGTCATGTGTAGCCGGCTTGGCTGGATACATTGAGCAGATATAGAAAGCTTAAACTCTGCCTAAAGTCTTGTGTTTCTCCACAGCTGGCCAAATCTTTAAAAAGTTCATATCCAGAAGTGATTAGCAAAGGCTCCTAGGTAGAATTGAGAGTGTTCAAAGTTGGCTTCTAGTCACTGAATTTTGGATCTCAAGACCAATTCAAGTACAGGTCTAAATCTTGGCTACCCCCACATACCTGGCCAGAGTAACTGGGAAAGGGAAGGTTAGCTTAAGAGAAAGAAGTTGTTTCTGCTCCTATGTTTCTTTGGAGGATATTCTATAAACAAGGAGATACTAAAACATTGTTAACAGGGACAGCTCTTTCTTTTTGAGTGTCTGAGAAACACATAATGCCTAGAGATCACTACCATAAATTCATTATATTCAGCCTCTCAGATAGTCTTTCTCATTAGCAGATCTCAATGCTCAGCTGCAAATATAATGCCCACATCTGTAAAAAGCTAAGCAGCCCATCTGTATTTACAAGCTGGTATCTGCACTTTCATCTCTGTTGTGTAGCCTTGAAATAGTTTCCTAGGTGGTTCCATGCCAGGCTGCTGCAGCTGTGTCCAGGCATCCTGGGTTCATATGTTTATTAGCTTCTTTTGGCCTGCATAGGCTATTTGCCTCATTCATTTTCCCTACCCTTGCCCTGTGTGGGGTACTTTCTGTTCTCTCCACAGAAACTGGGCCTTGTGCTCTGATTGCTGCGAGCCCTGGAGCCAATCCTCACTGCTCCAAAGCCAAAGCCCACCTTTTACCAGAGCTCCGCCTTTGAAGGCAGTGGGAGTTTACAGACCCCTCCCTCAGGGACCTGTGTCACTTAAAGCAAGGTTATACACAACTATAAACATTCAGAAATCCCAGAAACTCTTTCCCTTTTCCAGCACTGCTATATAATTTGTTATATACTGCAAAATAACACATGCCCCACTACCTTTGCCTGCTGGCATCCAAGGGCACTGTGATCCTGTGCCCATCACAGAAGTTGTGCAGCATTTCTGTTTTCACCTTCTTCACCAGCCTTCCTCTCCAAATGTCCAAGGAAATACTCTTGCTTTTGTAATAACTGGTCATCTGTGCAGTATGTCCCCACTGCTGCCTCACCAATTCTGGTGCTTTTTTTCTTTCTTGGTTTACTTTTGTGCTCCATTTGAGAGGACACCATGAAAATTTAACGGGCCTTTTTTTATCATTTCACTTTCTGTAAATTTTAGCTCAGCTTAGATACAGAAAAACCCCAAACCAAACAAACAAATCAGAGAAGGTGTCAGAGCCTCTCATTAAAACAAAGCTTGAAGTTTTTACTAATACTCAAGCTCCCAGTATCAAACAGAGTTCATAAGCTTCACACAGACAAATTACCGATATGTTTGATGCAACTGGTGTGTATGCACCTCATCATCCACTGGCACGTGTATTACTTGATCTGTATGGCAAATACTGCTTGGCACTCCCAGGAGCAGACAAGTGTGTGCACACTGGGTGCAAATGCAAATAGCATCCCTTCCAGAGATGACCGTGAAGCTGCCTGTGGTCATGGAAACCACTTCTGTCTTCCCTCCCCTTGCAGCACAGTGGGACTTGAACAGTTTGTTCTCTCGGTAGCTGGCTGTCTTGTGCACAATCTGAGAGCTCCCGTGAAGCTGAATGTGCCTCGCCTTTGTGCTCCGCCGTGCTTCCAGCGGCAGGCCACATCCAGTTAACAGTCTTCCCCACACCCCACCAATGCCCCTTCAAAGAGAAAATTAGATCAAAGTTTTATCAGTTCACTGTGTTTGAGAGTAACACATGCCAGGATTAATAGTTCTCAATTTTTCAGAAATATTAAAATTTGCTCTCTATTGTCAGGACAATAAATCTTTTACCCTGCGAGTTCATCTTGCTCTGAGAACGACCGAGCGATTACTGACCCCAATTACACAATTAAATCTTTGAAATAATACTGTTTGATATTAAACAATTACATTTCTCATAAGAAAATATCGCCATTCTCTTGCCAGCTACGAGGGTATTAATAATGCATCTACACAGATTCTATTGTGTGTTAATAATGAATGTCTACAAAACCTTATAGGATGTTCATACTGCATGTACCCACAAAGCTCTCTAGGATGCTAAGACCATAGAAAATGCAAATAGTGAATCCAGAGCATGGCAATGGTATTCTCTGTCCATTCTAGTCTCCAAGGCAGCAGAATATCATAGGAGGACTTGAAAAAAAATCAGATTTGAGCAGCAGGAGCAGCCAGATGGTCAGGAGATTGATTTGAGGGACAAGGGAAACAGCAGTGCTTGGCTTGTTGAGGTCTAAGATGTGTGAGTTGTAACTATCAAAAGTTATGTTTGAGACCCACCAAGAACCAGAGGTTTTTGGCACTGACCTCAGTGGGGCTTGGATTGGAGAGTGTGAGGATTTAAAGGGGACACATGGGTCAAATGGAAACATAGAATGTGTTGGTATGCTGAGCTAGAAAGTGGTATGAAGCCCTCCATCAACCTGCAAAACACAGGTATGTCAGGTTGTTTCCATCCCTGGATGGAATAAATAAAAGCTATAAAATTGCACTGAGAAAGGAAAGATGGGAGCTGCCTGGGAGAACTTAGATACTGAGAGCTGAAATATGTGAAGTCCTGAAAAGATTAAGTAGAAATGTCACTGCTGGCAATAGTTAAAACCAGTCTGGACTAGACTGTAGGAAAAGCTGCTGAAGGGAATGATATGGTCCTGGCTCCACTGGTGCTGGACTAGGTGACACAAATGGTTACTTCTGTCTGTGCTGTCCCTGATTATGTCATGACTACATGTGTTTACAAACCCTTGTAAGAGTGTATGCTGGCTAAAAGCATCCACAGAACTTTCACAGCAATATTTACTTTCCAGCTGCTCTGGAATGCTCACATATGTGAGTCTTCATTGCTGAACTTGATTTAAAAATAAGCAACTCCTGCTGAATGTTGTCAGATGACAGTGATGTTTCTCCATAGTTCCCTGCCACAAGCCAATAATTCAAACCTACCAAGAGGAAGTTACTTAGTAATTATGGAAAGATGCCTTTTACTATTCACACTGGGTTTTGAGCACTGCAAGCAGAGAAACTTCTTTCTTCATTGCCAAACAATACATTTTATTTCATTGAGGGAAAAAACCCGTGTGGAGCAGGCAAGCTTCTCCTGTTGCCACGGAGTGGGGCTCATCCATGTGAGTGAGCCTGTCTGTATGGCACTTTCTGTGCCTCAGGTTTTTCATGGCAGCACAGGCTGGAGCAAGCAGTGACTGGCTCAGCATGGCCAGCAGTGATGGTCACTCTTTCTGGTTGGATGGGGATCATCCCAGTGCCCTGTGCTCGGTGGAGACTTCTGAGACAGGCTGGCAAGGGCAGCACTCAAAGATGATGTATTTAGTATGCAGCACAACTTGCATGAGAGAGTGACTTAGGGAGAACATAACCCCTGACCAGGAGAGTTAGAAAAGCAAAACAAACCAGAAAAAAAAATACCCCAACACTAAACAAATGTTCAGTCAGGTCCCCCAGGAACAGACTGGGGCATTGTGTAACAACAGAGCTATTTGCCTCAAGTATAAAACACTCCTTTTGTGGTCTCTTCTGTGTGTATTGTAGTGAATATATTGACTGGCAGGAATGTTCATGGGAACAGTGAATTTTATGTAAATATTAGAGACTATTTGCAGGAAGCAAAATTTGAACTCATAAAAAGTAGTATTCTCTATGGAAGCCTGATCCTAAAGGTTAGTCAGAAAACAGAAACATTCAGTGGGATTTACTGCATGTATTTAACAAAAGTGTATCTAACCCAGCTTTGATTTTGAATATCGACTATCTGGGGACAGTTTGTGGACAAACAATATGCTGAGAATTATTTACTGAGACAAGTCAGCAAATAATTGCAAATGACAAATAAATTTGAGAAAATTACAAACTGCTTATGGACAATTCATGAACAGAAGCAAGGCAAAATTAATCAGATAAATTATTCACAATGAATGAATCTCTCAGCTCTAATTAAAACTCTGTAGCATATTAATAATACATGCCCAGAGAACCACAAACAGAATCATATAACCGAAAGGATCCATCTGTGTCTGCATCACAAACCTTCCCATCCTCTGAAAGGGTGTTGCTGTATCTTCCTTGCTGTAACATTCTCAGAGCCTTTTTGTGCTTGCATGGTTTGCTTCTGGCTGTAGCTGATAGAAACCCTCTCTGCACACAGTGTATGTGCTTAGTGTGCCATGTTTCCTCACTGACACTTGTGGTGAATGGAATCATTCCTTCCCAGGTTTTTTGTCACTGCTTTTCCAGCCCTAGAGGAATTCCCACAGAATATGCAAAGTATTGCCAGGACTTATCTGAAGTTGGTAAGGATTTTCTTCCATGAGTGTTGCAAATGATTCTTTTCTAAGATACAGGTACAAGCGAAGACCTAAGGGTACAATCCTGAAAATGCTCAGGAGTGGAAACCATGCTGGCTCTCCCATCCCAAGGCTCCCCCCACCAGCTCTGTCAGTGCTCCCCCTCCTGCCCTTGGTACTGCAGCTGGGGACCCAGTGTACATAACTTTGCCATAACCAGGGTTATGCTGCCTGCTTGGAGGAAGCCTTATCCTAAATGGGAGTATTTCGAGGAGCTTGGTCACTGTGTGTAGCAGGAGGCCCTGCCATGGGCATTAAGCAGAAGCTGATGGCAGTAGGCTGGGCTGGGAGCTGGGTGCCTGAACATCACTAGTGCTGCATGTTTAAAAATTCCAGCAAATGAAGGAAATTGGCTCTTTCCCCGTCCCCCACCTGGATAATTTAGCTCTGCTTTTAATACAACCGTGTCTTTGTACTCTCAGGAACTCCCCAAACCCATTCCCCCCACTCTGATTCCCTGCCTGACAGACAAGACCTAGTCAATCAGAAAATTGTTTAATATTTTTTTGCTTTTATTCCCAAGAGATACCCTGGCCATTCATCAGCCCCTTTCTTACCAGCCACCCCCACCCTTCATGTCTTTTATCTGCTTAAAACCAATCACTCTTCCCCTCTTCTTTTTTTCACTTCACAAAAGGAATCAGAATTTAATAAGAGCAAGCTGCAAAATATCAGCATTAATCCCCCTGTCCTCATGGGGCTGGCGCCATGAGTCCCTGGGTCCCCTTATCAGCACCAAACTGTATTTCACCAGTTAGAGCCTTTCTGATAGCATAAATACCTGCCATGCAGGTGTCTCCAGCTGACAAGATAACACATTATCAATCATACATCCCCAATTTATGCAAAAAGCACATCTTCCCTCTGTTTATTTCATCTCATGGTGGAAGGAGAGCTAGGGAAGAGAGGGGTTGAAAAATTAAATCTTTTCTTTTCTCGTACACTTGAAGAGCCAAATGACACATCTCCTGCATATACAAAGCAAAGGCCTTTCTCTCCTGTAATTCACTTATTAGCAGCTGTGCAATGGTGTTGTTGCAGAAAAATGGGTAGGGAGTAATTGACTGTGGAATCCCATTAAGCTTTGTCATAATGCACAGTCCCAGAGTGGGTACTGCAGAAACACCTCTATCAAAATTACCTGACGGAGGGAATGGTGGGGGGATGATTACTCTGATGATGAAGGCAAAAGAGTACATCCTGCTCTTCACTGGCCACCTTAGGTGCTTGTTTCACTCATACACAAGGGCAGGGACATGGCCTTGTCTCTGGAAGCTGCAGGGCTGGCTCAGCCCTAAATCCTCCTGTGCAAGTAATGAGGGATACTTCCCAAGAGAAGCTGTGTAGAGGACTGGGCAGAGACACTTGGCTTTGGCAGTGGCAAATTTTCACGTGAGGGTGGTGGCAGTGGGCTATGCCACCATCTGAGGGGGGTGCCAGAGTCCTTCATGGAGGCAGCTTAGGGAAGCCCTCGGTGTCAGCAACTGGCATTCCTCGTGGGAAAACCCTCAAATGGCTATTGATTGCTAAAGCTCACTGGGACTGCAGGCTGAGGAGGATTTGCTCTCAGTTGTGTCCTCTGATGCAATTCCCCATCATCGAAAGGGAAGGAAGAGTATGGGTTGTGCATGAAATAGCTGTCTTTCCTTCATCCTGTGGGGCAGAGTAGGGCTGGGACTGATCTCAATGAAGGGGATGCAGCAGGGGCATAAAGTGCATGGAGGATCACAGGCTTTCTAAAGCTTTAGTTGTATCATCTGAACTCCATAAGGTTAAACCGGTGCAGCCCCCAGGTCTGTAACAGGCATTGCTGTAAAGATGCCTTTACCCAGTGCAGCCTGTTCTGCTCAGTCTAGAAAATTAAGCTTTAATGGTTAAAGGACCTAATACAGGTCTCACAGTTGTTTTGATTGAAATGTCCAGTTAAGATTTCACTAACTCAAATAGTCAGACCTGTACAAAGATTGAGTTGACCAGCTTGACCTACACACTGAAGTCTGATCTCAGTGGTAGCTGTCATACACAGAGGACAAGCCCAGCTGAAAAAAAAAAAAGAAAAATAATGAAAGAGTGGTACTTCATAAGCAGAGGAATGGCGATGCAGTGCCATTTCCATTCCTGGGAGGTGGCATTTTCTCTGCTCCACAGCACCTTTGGTTCACATACTGGCTGATGATGTGCAGGGAGGGAAATAAGCAGTAAGAGCAAATGACCTCAGAAACAGCAAAGAACTTGGTTTCCATTGCAAGTGCCCTTATTAGGATGGAAGAAGGTAGGGGAGCAAAAAGGCAGAAAGTACCAAGGCAGAAAAGTGCCAAGACAAGATGTCTTCAGCTGTTTCCGCTTCAGCTGCTCCTAAAAGTCATGGTGGATCATTAAACATATATTTAACCCTATTTTCACAAGCGTTTTCTCTTCCTTCATAAAGGCAGGTTTAAAAAACAATTCAGGTGCATCGCACTGCAGTATTTATCTTGGTCTGTAATCTGTGCTTGATATGTAATGTGCTTGGAACAGGGGTTGTATCTTTGGTCTTTGTGTGTGTAATACTTATCGTGGTGCATTTCTGTTCTGCAAATACAGCTCCTGTGCTCTGCCTCTGTGCAAAAAATTAGAGATAATAATAAATCACAGTCAGGTCTGATTCTGGGAAGACCAGTTGTGTGGGGGAGGAAAAGAACAGTGGTTGTTAAACCCAAGTCCAAGACGTTCCTGCATGCTCTTTAAGTTGTCACCTCCTGTCAGTGTCTGCCCTTGCTACTTGTTAAAAAGTAAAATTACTCTTCTAGGATGAGGGGTTGTTCTGGTGGTGCTGAAGATCCAAGCTTTTAAGCTTTGGGGACAGGTGTGGTATCTACTATCACTCACAGAGCTTGGAAATCAAAATGCTTGCACCTGTTCTATCAGTGAGAGCGGCTGCCTTACCCTGACAAAGGACTCCCTTGACTGGTGGACTAGCTATAATGAATTACTTTCCTAGCCAGTGTCCCTTTCTCCCCTCATCAAGGGTAATTAGCATTCTGCACCATGTGGGTCCCTCAAGCCTCAAGAGTCCTCACCTCTGCACTGAAATGCTACAGGGAGATCAGCCCTATCCCCAGACCCTCCAATTTTCCGAGTTGCAACTGATGTCGCTTGCCAGACCTCTACCTCTTTTTTTGCCCTTGGGACCTCTCCATGAAGACACCTGTCTTATTAGATTAGGACAGTTCCCTGTGGGGACATGGAGATGTATGGATCATGTCTACCGCAGTTTCCATCTCCAAACGATGACACATCATCGATCAGCAACTTTCTGCTCTTGTGTCTCCTCTCTCAGTCATTAATGACCTTGATGGACACCTTCTGCTGTAAAAGTATATTGAACTGCCATGTTTTTACAGCACTGAAAAACATGCCTGTGATGCCATCTGAAACCCCCTGTTTCTTCTCCAGCATTAAAATTTTTTCTATATCCACAGTGAGAGAGAGCATTAGCATGAATGAACATGATGGAGAGCTATAAAGTTTTTATTACCACAATTTTAGGCTGTTCATCTTATGAGTGGCAAACTAACTCCTTGGAAGGGAAGTGCTTTGGGAAGCACTCTCTGAGCAGTTTGGGGAGGAATCCCAGTGGGGACAGAAGAGAGGAAGGACAAGAGAATTTGTGTTGTACATAAAAGCAGAATAAAGGCAGTTTGCCGTAATCCACCCTCCTCAGCTACACCCAGGTAGTGTGAAATTGTTGTCTCGAACTGGTCTGCCATGATATAATAGAGAACAATATTTAGCCTCTTATACATGCTAGTTTGGGATTGGGTAATGTGATTAATAAAAAGCTGCTTGCACAATACCCATCCAGCACAGCACATGTTCTATACATATGCCAAATATGTAAGCAGTTTTCTTGTATTTACTCCCCTTGGCCCTCCTCCCCCTTGATAAAACACAGTTTCTGTACAACTTTCTCTGGTCTCCAGACTGGGAATTTTAGATGGGTCCAGAAAAGTCTGTGTGGGTGGGGGTTGTTCTGTCACTTATTGCTAAGCCACTGCAGAGCTCTCTGAATTTAAATTTATGTGTTCCAGCTTTTATTGCTGGGCCACTTGGCTCCTTTGAATTATCTCAGTCACCAAATGAATTTTATAGTCCATTGGGGGCTGTCCATGCTTGTTAAGGTGATATTTCCATCTCCAACGTACTGTGGAATCTCATCCGCCACGCAGTGATCACTTCTACCCGCCAGCTGCCTATTGCTTCTTCAGGAATCATCTCTGCTCCTTGGAGGCACATGCAGTTATGGGATTGGTTGTGTGGGGGGCTTCTGGGAAAAGATCCGACTCTCAGTGAAAATCGGATATAACTTCTGTTCAGGAAATAGGTGAAATAGATGTTGTTGCAATGTTGGGCTGTGCCAGCTGCCAGGCTGGCTTTTTGGTATGCAGAACCACCAAGGTATGACTTTTGGGTACTGTGCACCCCTGGGCCCCACTTCAAGGGTTTCAAGGGCATCCCCCAGTAAAAGGGGGTTGTCAAGGAGAGGAGGTCATCCCGTGGGAGGTGACTACAGAAATGGTGAGGACCTGGGCATATGCAGGGCTGCAGCTGCAGGAACTACAGATTCCACTTCAACCTGGTATTCTGCTGACAGTTCCAAGCCAGTTTATCTGGGCCCGACCAGGCAAAAGGATGTTTGACTTTCTGTGGGGTTTCTCACAACACAGGCCCTAAAGGCTTGGCTCTGGTGTAGACTCCATCTTTGTGCAGAGCTGCCTCCTGTGCTTTTGTGGCAAGGACACCAGCATGGTGCTCCATCGTGGTGCAGTAAAAAACTGAAACCACATCTAGACTTTTCCTTGCTTTGTTGCTCTTCCTTCAGATACCACCTTTTTGCTCTTCATTAAACTGACCCCTCTCCTTCTTCCAGAGGAGCTTCTCATTTTGCAGCTGGCAGTCTCTTTAATAAAGATGTCAAAGTTTTGGGGACATTTTTGGAAGAATTCCCCATGCCCTGCATCAGATCTCACATTGCAGCATATCTGCGTGGTGGCAGAAGTGGGAGAGGATATGAGGATTTTATCACTCTGCAGTGATGAGTGCTCAGGACTTAATACGGTGCTGCAGTGTGAGGAGTAGTCCAAGGACACATCTAATAGCTTGCACTCCTAGAAGGGATCACAAGTCTCCTTTTCCAGCTCTGTCTTGAAGTCCAGCATGATCTTCCATTGGACAGCATTCTCAGGCACACAGTGTGCTTCTTGGCATGTCCTGCACAGGGCCAGGAGTTGGACTCGATGATCCTGATGTGTCCCTTCCAACTAAGCATATTCTATAATTCTATTCTATGTCTTTTCCAGGAGACTTTACCTCTTCCCAAGGTTCCTCATAGGAGCCCTACAGACGTGCTTCACGTTGCTGCTTAGACGCCTCAAAACAAATTTCTCTGTCTTGGAATCTCTTACCTGTTTTGTTTGAGACCACTACCAAAAAACCCTTTGTGCCCTTTGCTGGTTTGACTGATGATCCTGATGTGTACTTCTGCAGTCCTGGGAGCCCAGAGCTGGAGACATCAGCTCTTTGTTTCTGCATGATACTGGTTACTCTTCAGATCATCTGAGGTTCTTACATTTTTTTCCCTGATCCCCTTAGCAGAGCTCTTGTAGGAGTAAACCACTGGAAGATAACTTACCAGTTTCTTTTTCCTGTGCAGAGGGCTCCTGATGGCATTTCTCCATTAGTCTCTGTGGGACTTAATGTGATGTTGTTTCCTCTCTCCGTTCCTCCTTTGTAAACTACTGATCTATGATGTATTGCGGCTGTTTCCACAATTCATTTCCCTAAGCCTGTTGTCAGGCTAATTGGTTTTCTGTTTAAGTCCTGGATCTTGCAGATTACTATGTGTGGCCACTTTGCAGGATCCAAGCCCCAAATTTTCATTCTCCACTGTCATTAGCTGTGTTAGAGCCTTTGCTAATCCCTCTCCAGCTAACTATCTTCATACAGCAATTTAACTGCTTTATATTAACCTGGCATACCTCTTGCAGCAGGGGTGTGCTGTGTTCCTATGTCACCCTTGTGGCACCATTGTGTTTCTGCTACTGAGTGTAAATAAAAGCAAATTAAAAACAAAATAAAGCTTAGAGCTATATATTTCCTTATTTTCCTCCCCTTGTGTACCTCCAAAGAAAATGAGATTCCTGTAAGGAATTATCATGTCCATCATTTAACTAAACTGTACATATCTAGCATTTTTAATCTCCCTTCGTAAATCAGTCCCTCCAGGCCCTTATCTCATTCAGCGGGTCTGGAAATTAAAAAAATAAAATAGAGCTCACAATAAGAAGTCTGGAATGTCTTTTGAGGTGAGGGAGAGGAGCAGGGGAGGGTTTGAGTGGTAGCAAATAATTCTTGCTGGTTTATAACCCCTTCCATCTAAGGACCTCAATGCACTTTGCAAGCAGGAGTGAATTAAGGGTCACCATGTCCTCCTTGAAGCTGGGAAGTCTTGTCACAAACCTGTATCAGTCAGCACTGGTCTTTATGAAGCACGTGCAGGTGTTGAAGTTGCTCAGCCACTGCAGGGATAAAAGTAATTTCTTCCTGCTGCAGGAAATGAGCATCTACCTATTTGAGTTGGAAGCAGAGAGGAGAGTTTGCATTAGGAGTAGGCGGCCTCTGAAAGAGATGAAAAATTCTGACCCCTTATAGTAAAGGTAACTGAATTAAATATGAATGCATTATAAATACTTGTTACTTTAGAGGCAGGAATGCTCAGACATGGAAAGACAAAGTTATACGTCCAGCTCATGCAGCAAACTAAAGACAGACAGAAGGAATCTTCATCACTTGCTTTGACTGCAGAACAATCCTTTCTGCAAGTAGCAGCAAATTTTCCCCACTTGTGGCCAGCAGCATGAAATTTGGGCAATACAGCTAGGGATTCAATTGAATGGCTTTATCAGAAACTCCAGATTTGGTTAGAGGCACCAAGGGAACAGTCTTTCTCAGGAGATTTCCACTGCTTCCTGCTTTAAGGAGGATTGTTTCCAAGGAGGACGAGAGCAGCTGTCTTTCTGGTGGTATCTTGACTTTCCATACTGGGTGCCTCCAGTTCCAGGAAGGCACACTGGCCTGGCCTGAGATGAGATAACAGAAGGTACCATGGGGTTTTTTTGTCAGCTTTGACTTAATTTCTTAATGTAGGCTTGCATTTTTTCTCCTCTTACCCTTACTGCTTCAACCCATCCCCAATACTTATCTCTCAGATTCATCCCTTCTCTCTGTCCTGATTCTCCTTAACTGCTTGTTCAGATTAGGAAATATCCTTTCAGCCTCTCTCTCATCCTCATTAAATCTTCTTTCTATTTTTTTTCCTTTATCTTCATCTCCTCCTTCCTAGACTGTCACTAAATTAAAAAA